>QKMV01001707.1:0-15132 GCA_003287335.1 Lednia tumana
ATAATTATTATGATCTACCTTATTTACGGTTATTTTTAAATAAAAAAAGGTTAGCCAAATCGCAGGGCGCAACGTCTGGCGACGCTCACACTTGTAAATCGCGAACATGAAAACTGCAGCGGTCGTAGGTTGTGTAGCGACTGGCAGTCGGCAAAGGGCGCCCGGCGTCCTGCCCTCGCCGCGTGTTTCGCTCCGTCTCGCAGCGGCGTCGCGACGGCGCTGTGGACGCCGAGCCCGACGTTTAATACGGGGGCTGAGCCCCCGGCCGGTCGGCACGGGAGCGCGGTGCAAGAATCGGCAATCGAGAGGCCCGTCTGCCCTACTCGGCACTCACTTGAAGCCAGAGCTGTGTGCTCACGACTGATTTTTATCACATTTTCCAACTCACTGGCAGATTTTTACAAGCAGGAGGAGAATCCATTGTTTTCTGGGAGTTGTCTCGAAACTCAGGGGTAAATAATTTGGTTAAAAAGTTGTAGCTTAGGCTTGGTTTCACTGAGGGTCAGTTTTACAACTTCCATTAATTCCACGTTAAGAGTTATTCCGAGGGTTGAAAAGACGACTTGCAAAAAGGCTTAATCCAGAGCCTTGGCTACTTGGCTAAATAAAAACGTGTTCCCATAAAAAATGCATTGTCAAACAAAATTTTATCGTCTCTGGAATGGCATTTTGCAAGTGGCCTATTGCTATCGTCATGACAATTAGGCCAATCACAGCAAGGGAACCAATATTTTTTCTTAGGACTGCCTCTTAACTCAAGATTAGGTAAAGTTTTAAAGCTGGAGCTAATTGTTTGAACTTTGAGAGATAACTCCAAGAAGCAAATGCATTTCTCTTATTTTATTTAGTTGTTGCTAAAGCATTGAACACGACTAGAAAGTGGTAAAACTGGTCCCGAGAGGCGTTATTGGGCTGGCATCTGAGACTTATGTATGAAACGTGTTAACCGTTTACCCACGTCTATCCTTGATGAAAGATCCCAGTTTTCAAAAAAAACGTTACTAAATGGGTTTAACTGCTGAGAACTTCTAACAAAAAAACTCCCTAGCTTGTTTGTTAGAAGTTCTCAGCAGTTAAACCCTTTTACTCACAGTGTTTTTGAAAACTTATACTGAGATAAGGCAGAAGAAATGAGTCTTAAGAATTTAATAAAGATCCCAGTCTTTAAAAAAAATCAAAACTTACCGTTAAAAAACTAAAATGACTGGAGGAAAAAGTTAAAAGAATTAGATGAATGGTACGTGACATTTAATGGGATACATAGCAAAGAAACAAGGTGGGAAGATAAAAAATAACGGAATACAACTCGAGAAATAAATGATAATGAAAAATTCTGAAGGCTCACGTCATTTCGTAGTACTCGTTAAAAAATGATTTAAAAACGGAATTTGAAAGCTAAGAAATCACTAAAGCTTTCTCAACGTTCCTTAATCCAAGCCCAGTGTGTGAATCGGGTTTTTTCCAGTAATGATTTCTTCTCGAAGACCAGTTCTCAAAGAAGTAAAGACTTCTTCTCGCCGTGACTAAGCTGGCTTCGATAACTTAATTAAAAGTATTGTTATTTGTTCGACTGTTGTGTGTAGCCTTTTTTGAGGTGGTTGTGCGGCCAGTGCAAGGAGAACTTAAAGTATCGATAAAAGACAAGAAAAAGGACACAAAAATGAAGCTAGAAAATTTTGCAACTCAATTTCGTTTTCATTCAATTCATCCGAAAGAAACGAGAAAGTTTTGAAGGTAGAATATAGGATGATAAAAATTAGCCGACTTTTGTTTTGTTTTCTAACAGTATCCTTTGAAGTCTCTATGCTAGTCTAATTTTGGTGTAACAGGCACCTACTCGTCTCTGTAACCGAATTTTATGTTTTTCGAATTGAGCACCTCTTCTAACTATGAGCTTCTCATAAAATTTGGGCAATTCGCTTGGGTAATTAGGCACCAAAATTTGATGGACCGCTTTTTCAACAATTGAAAAAAATGTTAACCGATCACGAACGAAAGATAAAGGCCTTACATTGGTTGTCGCTTTGGTAATGAACACTTAACGGGTTGTTCAGTTCTTGATGAGGCAGGTTTTACGACGTCTGGGATTGCGTTATGTCCCAGCGGCTCTCTATTTATCTTTAAATTCAGCTGTCTTTCAATGGGCAGTGTAAATAAAACGCGCTGTGGTTTGCGTTTTCTTTCCAGGGAAATAGGGGACTGTCTACTGGGAATATTTAACACAATCACACCCCAGTTGATATCTGCCGGATAAGTATGTTAGCTCCATTGCGACAGCCATTCCGTTGCAACTGTTATCTCTATAGGTAACGTATAGACATCGGTTTCCGTCTGTCTAGTCATCGCCAAAAATATTGTTCCATTAGTAAAACACGGAGCACGTTAAAATGGTGTTCGATTTTCAATATATACTTCAGTTTTCGGTTGCGTTCTTCCTAAATGTATGTGGTTGTTTCTGGTTTTGCCCGGTTATCCAGATATTTTCAACCGGTTGAACCTGTGTTTTACTAAATCTACTTTCGAACGTTATTGCGTCAAGAATTATGCACATTTCAAAATGTTGCACGTTGGTTATTTGCCTTAGTACTTCTCATTAAAAATGAAGTACCTTTGGGGTTTTTTACAAACTACTTCACACCTGCGTGAGTTATGTCAATTTTTTAGTGATCGCTTAGCTCTTTCCAAAAGAAATTATTTCGGTTTTGATTTGCAACTTTTTGCTGCCTGAAGTAATTGTGTTATTAGTTGTGTCTCTGTTACCGATCTGATCTCCAATTTCTGTTTTGAAAAAGGAAAATCCCAAGGAATTGAACGTTGTGATTTGTATTGCTTTATTGAGCATCGCAAAGATTGTGTAAGAAATGTGACGTCTCGGCAATCTTTTGAAAGCACAATTTCGTCGCTCGTAATTTAAACGACCAACTTTCATTTTCGCCGAAGATTTCGTCCCTGAACTTAATTGACGCAATATTTGAACGAGTAAACTAGGCTTTACGTGAGGAAAGTGAGCCAAATTACGGGCAGGGCTTTTAGCTGGTTAAAAATTACGATATTGGCTGGGTGAGTGCGCCTGAAATTAGCATATTGCTAATGATGTTATGAAAAACATGTCATCGCCCATTTAATATCTATGCGGGAAAAATGGGTGCTGTCATTTTTATTAAAGATCAAAACATTTTGTTTTTGTAAAAAGCACGTGGAAAGTAAACGCGTCACGCGAAAAGCGTCGATTATCCTTTCGTTCGTTTTATTTTTGACTTTTTATTACATTTTGTTGAATTCTATTACATGAAAATGGTGATAGAAAAAGTGTTTGCAATATAGTTGTTATTTCAGTTTGTATTTCTGTGCCATGCAATATTGAAGGCATAGATGAAAAACAATCATTTTCAGTAGACAGCAGGGTATATTTCTGTCATTTCCCTGTAAATTGGTCCGTTTCGCTCATGCGTCGAAATCCAACGCTATTGTTCCATTATGTCCGCACAATAACAACGTCATGTGGTTTGTCTGTCTGTCTCGCAACATAACACTGTTTTATCAATCTCTAACGATGACTAATTATTCATATCAACTTTTAACAACGTCATATAGGAACCCATTTGACAGACACACACAAAATGAGCACATATGAGCCGTACAGCTAGACTGAAATGTTGTGTAGCAAGTCCTCGATTTTGATTATTGAGATGCATTTTCCGTTTATTGGGTCAAAAGTTTCTAACAGACGAGCTATTAGGAGCTTAATTGAGTGAGTGGATGAAGCAGCTACACACATTTCATGGAATTTTGTCTGCTTTTTGTTGTTTTGTCTTTATGTATCCTCTCTACAGCCTAAACGAAAGATCCATTCGACTTAAAATCTTATCATCCTTGAGTAGGTTTTTTAATAAAACGAAATAAAAATGTATAAACGTATGATAAAATTAATCTACGAAAGTTTTTAGTATAAATTATTTTCTTGCGCCAACAGGTCAAAGCTGTCGGCATTATATTTCCTAAAAGCACGTCAAGGAGATTAAGTACGCTGAAGTTTGGTGTGGAAGCAAACATTTACAATTCAATTCGATCTTTCATCAAACTTTAATGGCGAAAATGTGAAAGAGCAGTAAATACTTTTCAATGAAAGGTAAAAATTTAAAATATGTGTTGGTAATTGGCGCTCGTTCTTCAATGCGTTATCCACAGCGTTTTTTAGTATTCCAGTGAAAAAGTTATCTACACCGTGAGCGTAGAACTGCCGAAGAACTGTAAATACACATCAAAGCTCGTGACGAAATAAGGGTGAATTTTTCAATGCATGTTCTTTACATTTTAAGAAGCTATTTGGTATCAATATCCATGCTCTCGCGTCGGAAACGAAGATTTCCTTTTGATTTTGATCAAACACTCGCTGAGCTCTCAACGTCTTACAGCTAAGAACATCGCCAAAGGATATTGGTTTTACATTTAAAACCGTACGAGACTTCACGAGCTCGAATTTTGTGGATCTGTATCCGTATCTTAATCTATATAACGAATGTAGGTCGTTTGAGCGTAATTTCTTACATCGACAGGTGAATGAATTTTCCAATAATTCCCTGCAATCAGCTGTGCGGGGAGCGCAGTTAAATGGAACAAATGCATCAACAATGCCTTGCCATTCCAACACGCCTGACACGCGGTTTCTGGATGGAAAACAATTACTTGACCATGTCATTTATAAAAGCACGGGTGCCACGTTACATTGTACTTCGTACATGGTCAGTGCGTTCAGTGGTGGACTGGGAAATTTTCCAGTCGAATGCGTGATTCAAAACTCCTAGTTAAGATTTGGCACAGTGCTGCAGAACACATTATCAAGCACACGTTACGCAGATTGTACAATTTTTTAACATACGTTCCGACACAAATTCGATTTTAATTTTTCTTTCCAAGTTGGGTAATACATCTTTGCCCCACCAAAACAGGATATCACAAGACCTGAGTTTGAAAAAGAAAAAAAATAGCAACATGACTCAACTCCTGATTGCATTCTCTATACCATGAAAGGATGGAGAATTATTTCAGGATCGCAAATGTGGTTTTACTTTCCTAGGACGCCATTTTATTGGTAAGATGAGTTATTATTTAAGGATTGAATTTGAATGAATATGAAAAATACCGCTACTGAATACGCATAATGGTGTCATTTTATATACTTACGCCTACTTGACACACAATCAAGCTAATGGGAAGCTTATCTCGATATCAACACCCTGGCAACAGCCTATCGCAGTATTAAGTTGTTGCCCTTTTTTACTACGGCTAACAGCAAGCGTTTATGAGCAGCAAAATTACTAACATTTTAAAAAGCACCACATATCACTTTAAATACATCAAAGTAGGAATGTAAAAAAATACTTTGTTTACATGTCAAGCGGAATGCAACGAAGGAATAAAACAAGCTGAAAATTGTTTTCAATTACTTATGTGTTAACGACTCGTTTGTGGCATATATACCACTTTTATACATAAACTGCCATTAAAAAAGGCCTGTTTTAGTATTCCATTAACTTCCACATGCATAACAATCAAGGTGTATCTAATTAAAGTGTTCATTGCTGTCTTGAAATTACGAGAGCAATTATCAAATGTGAGGAAAATCAGTGACAGTGAGGTATATTCGTTTGCGAATTCGATATGGATTGGACATAAAATAGACGGCGAGAAAACAGCACAATTATTGACAAAATCTGCTGAATTCATGGTAAATGTACGAGAATAACCACCGTCACGATTAATTCAGAAATGCTACCATTTTGGTGAAGCATTTTTTCTCAAAATCTTAAATCATACAAAGCCAGAAGAGAAATGAATGTCATCATTTTATCAAAACACTACTGAGAACGGAATAGGAACATGATACGAAGTAGTATAAAAATGGCTGCTACACCAAGATGGCCACTTACTTTACATTTATCTAGAGTTCTAAAAAGACGGCTAACTAAACAGTTTCTCAAGAATCAAAAAGAACTCTACGAAAATATAGCCCCATCAGCAAAGCATTTCACCGCAATCGACCTATTCCAGCCAAGAAAATAATACTAGATACACCTATTAAGAAAAGCCACTTGGACTGTGATTGCCCTATCCTGCCTGGGCTAATACCAAAGCCAATTTGATACATATTTGGGTATTTGATACAAGTTGGCTTTGGCATTTAACCCACACACAATAGGGCAATCACAACCCAAGTGAATTTTATTAGTGGCACATCTAGTATTCTTTTCTTGGCTGGAATAGGTCTATTTTGAATGACCCTGGCAATGACAACAATTGACCATTTTGTGTTCTGTGTTTATGTTTGAACTGTGTGTTTACGTGTTAGTTTCAGTGTTTATGTTAGACAGTGTGAAAGTTTATGTCACCTCCTCGCCATGTATTTAATTAAAATAATACCGTGACCATGTAATTTACAAACGGACACATTTGCTTCGCACGTGTACATATTGACCAAGCTACTTGAGCGGACATCATTTAGCTGCAGCACACCACGCAACGCCGTCTGCTGGACCAATACGCTAGATTAAAGAAACACTTCGCGTGAATAAACGACCGTGCTTGTGCATTAATCAACGCTTCAACCGCGATGGAACACTGGGAAACATACGCACGTTTATCTCGCAAAATTCCCGGATTTATTCCCGGCTTCCAAGCGTGAAGTCATCCTTGGGGACTTGAAAATATATCTAGAGGATATAAAACGTTAGATTTAGGTAACCTTCGCTATCCGATATGGAAGATGATCGCGAGTTTTTAGTTTGAATTGCCAGGACAGCTGGTGTTCAATCTAAAATGAGCACATCTGGAATTTACATGTTTGTTAAGTTACACGCTATTAATAAATACTTCTTCCTGTAGCCCGCTGTATCATTGTAATGTTAAATGATAACAAGCATGCCATTTACAGAATGTGCCAAGAAGGAACATTCTCGAGCATTAAATATTGTAACTCATTCACTGTGATGAAGCACAGTGAATCTTCGTGATGCATTTTTCATGTTGCTCGTTAGCCAGTATGAAGTGAATACTTGCACCCCTTCCCCCACTCCACGTCTGTTGTTCTTTGTCGACTGGAACTTAATTCACAGCTTGGGTCAATGTGGACTATTCTCTCCGAATCGGTTTGGAATGTTTCCCACTGATTCGTCGGCATTTTCATTCGCGTCGCGGCGTGACGGAGTGCATACTGATGCCCCACGGCCGCCGGAAAATGCTGGCAAAGCGGACCGCGTGAAAGATGCGGAAAAAGAGCAGGAAAGCAGGAGGTTTGTAGCTGGCATCCGCCAGTTATTTCATAGCTCGTGGACAACTTTCAGCCATCTTCATTGCGGAAACTCTGTGTTAGTTTATACTACTATGAAATAAATGGCTCCTTTTTTGTAAAGACTGTCTGCTGTTGTTGGGGCGTAAAGAAAACTGTGCTTATTTCTCTGAACGGCTATACAGGCAATTACATATTTTAAAGAGCATTAAACACGAGATTAAGATGTTATGGAATTTTCATTTCCTGACGCGCTGAAGACGGTATCAAGCTTCATAGAGCCACGTGTGATTCGTGAGACAAAGAGAAATGGGAAGCGTGAAAATGCGTGCAAATGACGTCGTGAGCTCGCGTTATTAATCCACAAACATTTATTCCACGAGTATTATTAAAATAGCACACGAAGTTGGTGTTTTATTCGGCACCTCGGGGATTATTTGATTTAATTTAGTTGCCTCAGTGGGCGCAACCATTAGGAAAGTTACTGCACCTCCCAAGTTATTTCAAAAACTACTCAGTGCCCGTCGAAAATCGTGCCAGAATCTCCAGAGCATTTTATCTGCTACCTTGCAAGCTTAAAGTATAAGCTATATTAATGCTGTTTACAACAGTAGTATCGCGTAAAATTTTGAAATGAGAGTAACAACTAGGTCAACCAAAATGGCAATGTTCGAAATGGTTCTTTCTCGTCGCAAACGCCACTGTCAACGAGTCTGACTGATTTCTGTTTACTTTTTTTCCAACGCACCGCCTTCGTGAGACCAGCACGGTCGTTAGCCGTGCTACGTCTCTAAATATCGGGAACTTATAGGCGTTGTTTTAACATCAAACAGAAAGGAAACGTTGCAGCTTAAAGAGAATGCAACACTCTCAAATCTATGAACTAAAATTTCAAGTAAACTTGAACGTATCATGATTCTTCATCAAAAATTACCTGACATAAATATTGTGGAAGTTGTAAGAAGGTTTTGGTCAGCGCGCGTGGCGACTCGATCGACGCGAGAAAAGCACATGAATATGCGTAAAATGCGACACATTTCTTTGGTAATCAGCTGACTGCGCCTAAAATAAACTACCTATTTCAGAGCCAATGTTCTAATGAACGCGAAAGAAAGATGAACGAACATTTCATCAAAACAACATACATTTTAGACATAAATTACTTCTAGTGGCTTAGGGTCAAAACGTTTTCCAGGTGTGATTTCTTAGGTGCGATTTCGAGTTGAGCACCCCAGCTGAAAAATGCTATGTTTGACTATTTTTCCTCCGGCTTGACTGGAAGCAAAACAGTTTCTGTGTGCCTCTAAATGCTTAACTGAGGACCATTTAGAAAGTTTTGGGGCTTACAGCCCCTTTCGGGCAGAGTCAACCTAGAGCGGAACGAACGACAGAGGCAAGAAATCAAACCTGAACGCAGAGATCGTTGTGAGGTCGCTGGTTGTATTTACATTTCCTCTACGGAAGCAGGTCGAAGCGTGTTTCCCTTGCTAAACCAGTAACAATGAGTGAGCTTAACCTACGCCCCGAGTGGTTAGTTAAGCCAATCACCAATCGGATGCAAAAGAGAAGCAAGCAAGAGGAACATATTTTCAATTACTAATCAATGCTTTTGGCAAACAGAGAAAAAGGGTGCTTGGATCCAAGGAGATATTCAAAGTTTTCATGACACTTTGTGTAACAGAGATGGCAGCTGTTCCACCCAGAAGTAAGAAAACGTCACGTAAAAACAAATCACTACCGATTCTCAAGTCTCTTAATAACCGTTGCTTGAACACATTTCGGCTGACCTAGATTTTCATCCAATGAACCCTACAGCTGGGTAGAATAAAGCGGCCATTTATGTGACACAAAGTGTCTCGTGACGTCACGTTATAGCAAGGAATTGATCCTCTTTTTCCATGCTTGGTCTAATTCTAATAAAAGCTATCCGTGCTTGCTATCACTTCAAAATTTACCTACAGCTGCAGATCATTTTTAAGGTTATCGCTTTACATAAAAGAAATCTATCACAATTTGAACTTGGCCTCAAAATCATCTATATAATATATCTTGCGATGTGCACACCCTTAATTCTCATCGTACAGCTCCAAATAAATTCCATTATTAAATTCTTTCATCCTTTCACAAAAAAAAAACACGGGGAATCTTTAATTCTGTAAAAATGTAATCCGCACCACACCGCAACCGACCAAGCCATAGCCACCACTTTGATAAATCATGAATTTTAATCTAGGTAATCGGATCATCTCTTGCTAATCGACAAACGAGGCCGTTACGCTAGCGTCGTTAAACCATTTAATTACACCAATTGCTAAAGCGTTTAATGACAATTGCATTATGCAGTACTACATGTCGCTTTGTAAAGTAGATGCCAAGCTATATTGGTCGCAACACAAACATGTATGTGTTGGACATACATACATTATGGACCCGCTGAGTTTCAGTACCCAGCTTAGCCATCTATCGATTGCATACGAGCTCTACCATACTAAACCAGGAACGATTCAAATGTGCATCATATAATTTTGATTTATTTTCCGGAACAATCTGGCTGTATTTGAAACTACATAATATAAGGCATGCTTAGTTATATCTGACCTACATACAGTCCCCACTTCCAGCTCCCAATTCCCAGCGCAGACGTTGTCAGCAGCGGGGGTATAAATTCGAGTGGCTGGCGGTGACTGTACACCGAGCTAAGATCTGGATAATGTTCCAGCTTAAACCCGTGGGATATATTCCCGGTTAGGGGAGATGTTGCTGTGTAGGAGGGGAAAGGTCGCGTCTGATAAACCTTCTATATTATCTACTCTCGAGCAAGGAAGAGTGAGCCTTCCTTCTTTGCTGAAACATGAGATATATCGCGAAAATAGAGGTGGAAAATAAAGGTAGACACATGATAATTTCTACGCACCAGTCGCGTTTGTAAGTTTGGTTATGTAAAGATATGTCATGTGATGTACTAGGTACTTTGTAGGAATAAAACCGAGCACAAATATATGAAATCGGGTAACTGTCTGTCGTAACCGGTTAGAGATCGCGATTTTTCTAAAACTTTGGGAACAAACCCCATAACACTGCAGATCTTTTTAGGCTACGAATTTGGGAATTGAGTTAGAATTTTCTAATAAAAAACAACAAAATATTACATAAATCGAACAAGATTTATAAAGGGAATTCACATTTTCGTTGGACATACCTCCAAAGACTAAGGCATAAGACACACCCCAAAGACATGTTTTGAAAACAGTAATAAAGTAAGACCGGTTCTTAACCGGTAAGCGATTGACTGGTGTTATCCTTAAAACAAAGAAGATACAAATTTCTGTTTTCTTCGATTCTTACTTGTTTATTTTGTGCGTCATTTTCCCCAGCGAAGGGAGGCTCTAAAAAAGAGTTTAAACTTTATAGGCAATAAAACTTCATACTCTCGTAATAATCTCATTTAATACAGCCCAGACTCGCCTTGCGACAAATTTAATTACCTAGTAATTTTCCATACACTCAACGATATGAATATCGTGATATTTCGTTATTTCTAATTTGTTAATGGTCTTTTTGGGAAATGGGTGTAATGGTTTTGCTTGTCTGTGTTTGTGGATTAGAGCAAATTAAAGGGGATGTCCAAAGCATTATTGTTTTTCATTTTCTCCATTGAAGATCATGAGGGTCGGTGGGCCTGGACTGGCGTGGCGTGGCGTGGCGTGGCGTGGCGTATCCTGGCGTGGCGTGGCGTGGCGTGGCGTGCCGTGGATTGACGTGGCGTTGCGTCTGGATATTGGTTCCAGCTCTAAGCCACCCGAACGGAAACCGAAACCACATTGTTTAGTCACATGTGCCACCACAACGGCGCTCATAGAGGTATTGGATCTTTGTTTAGTCACATGTGCCACCACTACGGCGCTCATGGATGTATTGGATCTAAATGCACGCTGTGTGAATTGATAGGTTGGTGCAGAGCGCCGCCAGGGGATTTGGGGTTTGAATTTCGTTGTTAAAAACATTGCTTTGCGGGAAAGAGGACACCATCCCCAGCGGGGTATTTTGGTACGAGTTCATTTAATAACAAATTCGAATTTTCTCTCAAATTTATTGGAAGAGAATCAATTTCTTTGTTTTAAAATAAGATTTATTTCCATCTGTGAGCAAACTTATCTTTAGACAGATTTATCTTTTTTTTGTGTCTTGAGAAGTTTTTTTCGAGCCAATTGTTTTGTGGACTTCTGTTAATGAGTTGGACGAATTTCTTTAGCACTCCTCAAGGGAAAAGCTCTTTTCGCCAATTCTTCACTTGCCCTCTTTTGTTAGCTGCGATTTCCTTTCCGTCCAGGAAATTCAGTGCCACTGCGTCAGACAGTCTAGCCTTGCGAGTCATCAGCTCTTTCACATTGCAAGAAAAAACAGTAATGCATGCACACATATTTATAAGTACTTCACTTACGACTTACAAAACCAATTCATAACTGAAAAAAGTTATTCAGCTATGGCTTGATTTATTGAAAGACTCCATTAGTAGTTCCAGTTTTGAAAAGATATTGAATAAACATCCTGGCACTGTACGAGCGCACGAACCTGGCACCTCCACCAAGTGTTGGCTAGTTGCCAATTCATAGGCCAGAGAAACTCGCGCTTTCTATAGATCTTGATTCATTCTCGGACCAAATAGCGAAAAGCCGCACCCGAAAGAACAAAGCAAACACGATGAAAAGCCACCCATCAAAAATGAAAAAGAGCCGAATAAAAAATACACCCCAACATTCAAGAGAAAAAATTGCGGTCTAGAAAATAGCATTACTAGAAATCATATTATACATAGCAGATGTGCGAAAGTGCTTCGGTCTACGACTGAGATTTAACTTTGTGGTGTGCTGTGGTCCAAGCAATGCCGCAAGTTTTCAAGCTAGCCCACTACGTATTATATTCAGCCTAGTTTGGCACTGAATTGTGATCTTCCGTATATCATCATGCCAAGCGATCATCAATCATCTGACAGTGCACAAACACATAGCAGACGCACGTTTCACGCATCTTAAAGATTCCGTTCGCGTTTTGCTCGAGAATTGAGTGACGTTCTTTGACCTCAGTCGATGACCGATGTGATTCGGGACAACCTCGATGTCGTCTAGCCAGTTTCAGCACGCTTAACGTGCGTTCGTATCGTATAACCTCAAAGGTGGACGTGGTAACCAGCATTATAACGTCATCAACCCAAACGTGCGCATGATTCAGTGCAGAATTTCGGGAACACAATTTGATTGAAGGAGGGTTGTCTACCACGCAGTCGGTTTTACAAATTCCAGTTAAGTCAACATGTTCCGGTAAATAGCCTATCCATCAAAATGACAACCGTCAATCAGATTGCACTGTTTTCTAGTTAACCTTCACATAACCCTTTAAAAGGAAAAATCCAAAAGACAGAAATCAGCGTAGTGCTTAAGTCTTAACATGGTGAGTCACGCAAGAAACGTTGATGTACCTTTTTTTCGTATATATCTGCTGGGTCTATCGCTAAATGTAACCCGTACTTGTAAGCGAGAAAATAGTAGACAACAGAATAAACTATGTCCATTTGGAACCACTGTTGTTTATTTTTTCTTGCATTTTTCTGCTATGTCTGTAGAACAAAACTCAAATTGAGTACTTACGGTGGTTCTTAAGGGTGATTTGAGGCAAAACATTAAAAAACGGCATCCGAATAGACCTAGTTTATGTTTGTTAGAAGTTTTCAGCAGTTTAACCCAGTTATTAACAGTTTTTTAAAAAAGACCTAGATTAATTTTTCATTTGCAACTTTCTCTTTCACTATCATCGGCTATATTCAACGGTAGTGCCAGCAGAGGTGTACAAAAATTCGTCCGCACGTAATATTCCATGAGCGGTACTCGGGAGTCTAAATAACATAGTAAAACCAGTCTTTACTATCACTTTTTTGTATAGAATTTATGTTTGGTATCTTTGATGAACATGTACATTTGCCAAACGTAGGCCATGTTGAAAACGAATTGGCGACTAGCAAAAGGCGAAGCATACTTCCGAATCCCCTTCTTCCAAGTCAGCTTGGATTAGCTTGGATGACTACGCTCCATTAGTACTCGATCTACAATCCCAAACTAGGTAAACTCTTTGAAGGGGATTCAAATCCCCTTTGATTGCATAGGTATGTTTTGAATGCATATTTGTTTCATGACGTCAGAGGGATAGAACAAAACTAGAACTCAATTACATGAAGCAAAAAATGGCAGTGTGTACAGACTTAAAGTTTCTGAAACCCATTTAATGATCGAAACGTTGATGTGGAAATTTATTGACATTACACTCACTTAGTCACACATGTTTTAATCATTTTAATTCCTTAGTTGAGTAAATATTGATCAAATTTATTCAGAATCGCTTATAAGATATTGGTGCATAACCTGTAGTATTTATTTGTTTTGAACACACAAATCACGTAAAAGAGTTGCCGATAGTCTGTCTCAGCTTCGGTAGTCACTAATATGTCCACTCTCCCTCCTTCAGATTGACCCCCACTACACCACTCTAAGCGTTCAATATCTCGTCCACATTACTAGTGACCAGTTCGAGCTAGACTCAAACCGGATTTTATCTACCACGGTTAATTTTCTTCTATTTTCACCATATCGGTTTCATGGTCTGAGCATCGGTCGATCTCTTATAGTTACTGCTTACTCATGAAGATTAAATGGCATGAGTGATGTTGTACAGGAAAAACTGGAAAAGAGAGAAACGATATATTGATACCTAGTGAAACTGACCTGTGTCTACCCAAAACACCAGGAGAAAGGACCCAAATTGTAGTGGCTTATTCACTAAAATGATATTTTGTGTTTGAATCAAAGTCGTGCAATTTACCAATTTACCCCCCCCCCGCAAAGTAAGATTATAGAAAATTTCAAGCCAAATTTAAAGCTAAGCAAACTGGAATGATTTCATGATTTCTAGATAAAAAAATATGTTTGTTATGTTTGCAGCACATCCACAAAAACATTTCATGTCTGCTCAGTTGACACACCCACACTTCACCACTGAAACTGACACATAGATATATGGCGAGGTCTCATCACCAACACCTTTATCATGTCTGTGCAGCACAGAGTTTAAGTTCTCATTTATCAGCCTTCCTTGCTGTTTCAATGCATTTGTCGTAATTATCGTCTTTAGCATACGACTAATTAGCAGTCTCTAGAAACTGAAGAAGTAAGCCCGTTGCGCTCGACGTGCTTTTTCAAAAGTGGCATTCAGCACTCTCGTTTGCCGCCGCCGCCGATGAAGACATCTTGGTTGGTGTTCGTTCTTCGATTTCGACGGCTGCTTGAGGCAACTTGGCTCGCTAATGCAATTGGCACGGATTCAGCGGTTTCAGCCTTCAGCATATGAAATTATCAGCGCCCAGTCAGAAGCACTCAGTGAAATTGATCAGCTAGTTAGCAGGGACACCCCCCCCCCCTAAGTGGCGTAGTGTAGACCCGAGCCGCCCCCGCAACGCTTGGGGGCCTTTGAAGAGGAGGGCGTCGTCCTCACACCGTTTCAATCGAGAAATACGCGATTAGAGAAAATATCGTACTTGAATACCTTTTTTTTTTGTATCTGTGTGTGTATTTGCGTGTATTTGTGTTCGCGAACTATTCCGTAAACTTTTTAAAAAAACTGCTAATAACTGGGTTAAGCTGCTGAAAACTTAACTGACACTAAAATGCCAACGTTTCGCTAACTATTCTGAAAGCTTCATCGGGGCTAGTCTGGCCCAGACAGGCGAAACGTTGGCAGTTTAGTGTCAGTTAAGTTTTCAGCAGTTAAACCCGGTTATTAACAGTTTTTTTAAAAACTAA
>QKMV01001708.1:0-15131 GCA_003287335.1 Lednia tumana
ATATATATATATATATGTGTGTGAGTGAATCTACCTCTTAGGGAGCAATGCATTCGCGATAATGTAGTTTAAGTCCAAATCGTAATTCATAAAATAATGGGGAGGTCTCGGTCTCTGGATGCATGGCGAAATACCAGAGAAAAACTTGAGCGTAACTTCTACTTGGAAGGAAGTGGCAAGCGCTTCATCCGACTCCGATGTTGATTTGCAAGTCAGACGGGCGAGGAATAGTACCCACTTCCAATTTAGATGACAATAGGCTAGTAGGCTACCGGTGAATGAATAATGTAAGCCTTCAGCCAGACAAATTGAGTGGCAATGTGCTGGAAAGTGTGTCGCGAGGAACCCATACAAGCATGCCTCAATGATTCGATTAACTGCATTACGTGTTATTAAGGTTATGTATACGTGCTGTTTTCATAATTCTCCAATTCAGTAGCATCCTAATCTCGGTGCCTTTCAACTATCCCAGAATCGAAAAAAATAATTGAATACAAAGTCGGGACACCCGAAGGCTCGCCTGGCTGAAGTTCCGCATTTAATTCGGCTGTAGCCTTTGGAATGGACGGCAGGAGAAAAATCCAAGCGAGAGAAATAATATACTACTGTAATTGGAAAGATTCTGAACTGGAAAAGGTTCGAACGAAAAAAAGACGTTCGCTCGGAGCGATGGTTCATCCGTTTTAATATTATACGACTTCGAAGTTTCAACCCAGCGTCTTTACCCGAACGTCAGAACAGAAGCGCATCGCTAAAATGTTAACGATAGGTAAGAAAAGAATCCTAATGGCAAATTAAAAGAAGTGGTTACGGCCGAATAAATTGAAAATTATCTCGACAAGGGAAGTTAGGTGTATTAAAAGTCCGTCACATACATACTTTAAGTCTACCGCAATCGACTAGCCAGACTATAAATTAATTGATAGCTGACTTTTATCGAAAAACAAGCTAGGTACTAAATCCCAGCCGTGAGTCGAGCGCTCACTAGACACCACTATGGGCGCATACAGTCGCTTGATATTTCTACCATTTCTTAGTGTTTCGACTCACCCCTGGGCGAGGAGGACCATCTTGCAGCGAGCTCTCGGATGCGTTGCTGACGCGACGTTCCATGCTCGCATTGTCCGGTACACTAGCCGGTACGCTGACCGGTACGCAGCCTGCACTGCCCGGCATCTTACAGCCTCTGGACCGCCGCGGATGAACGGCACAGCATCATACCATCTGGAACACGAATAAAAATAACTTTATCAATTAAAGCTCTCGAATGATCGCTTTTAGTTTTCAAATAAAAAAGCTCTTCAGAGTTAGTAACCAACAACGGACGTTTCGATAATCGACGAGCATCGTCAGCGAGCAATTTATAGATGTAAAAACGTGCAGTGCACTTCCTATTTTGATTTAACAATTACGTAATTTGATACACAACATTTTTCATGTAAAATATGGTGCGTTTTGGATGACAAAGTTCACTCAGAACTATACGATAGATCATGTTGCTGCAGCTTTTAGCCAGGGAAATCTCGATTTCGTGCAACGCGAGTCACCATACTGAAGGGAGATTCGCAAAATCACCGCTTGCCACAAATAATCTGGCAGCATTTCGGCCATTCGCTCGAGAGATATTCTACTTCAAGGACCAGCAAATTTGAGCAATATAAATAGCTTTGACGTATTAACCACCATAATTTAAAATATATTTTAGCTCGTCCATTTGACGTCAGTCTTGCTTTGTTTATTTGACAATCCTACGCCAAACATTTGCATAGCACATCCCGTAACACGATTTACTCATCAACCGATAGCTAATTCCTCATGAATAATGGCAACGAGACAAATAATTACAAATTCACTTATACAGTGCATTATTAGACTCGACGAATGAACTTTGATTTGAACCAATTTCTTGAGATATGTTGCTCACGCGTAAATCACTGTGTAGAGATGAAAATCGGAATTTGAAACGGTTCTCGGATTCGTATTTCTGGCAATCCAGTGTCAATGAACGAACTTTTGATTTATTGACAAACGTAGCTAACTAAGTACAATGAAGTTCGTGAGATCGATTGGAAATAAAATAACTCACGAGCACGTGATTTTTACACCTCCAATTATTGCAGTGCGTAGCGAAACACCATAATCATCGTGGTCCCCGAAGTGAAGTCCCAAACATTTCTGTCGGACCACCAATTCCATTGTTTCGGTGGAAGGAGAAGCAGCATTCCGTAGCGAATCGAGAAGAACTTCGCTTTTAAGGAATTTCGTATAATTATTGTTTTCCGTGTTTCGACGAATCTTTTGGAATAATAAGTCGGCACACGATGAATGAGGGATTTCAAGATGTCCGTCTAAAATTTAAATTCTACGAGTTATAAAAGCCAGTAAGTTTTTTTTTGCGGCAAATGCCCGAAAGTGGATACCCCTAGGTTTGTGTTTGTGACTGTGTTTTGTTAAGTGTTTTCCTTGTTCGGGACAGGAAAATTAGTTGATGCCTCTGAACGGTATTTGATATTTCGGAGAACTCCGACTGTCAGCTGGCACGATGTGCACAGTTCAAACAGCCCTGAAAAGTGTAATAATAAAGCTATTACATTTACACCCCTCTCAAGTCAAGCCATCTACTTATTTACCCAAAGTTTTAACAACTTCCTGACCATTGTTTACACGACTGTTTACCTCAAAGAAACTTCCTCCTAGTCGTAAAACGCACCCTAGTCTCATAGAGACTCTCGAGTATAGGTACTAGTAGATACATTGTCGCCGATCCGCCCAACGAATATTTATATCGTGTCCAATCAACATTCCGATTGTAAATCCGCCGTTGGTGTAATCATAAGAAGTGTAAGCCAATCTTGAGCAATAAGGGATGTTATTTCAAATGTCAATCATCGTAATGCTTGGACCATTTTGCATTGTTTGATTCTTTTGTGGCGAGCAAACACCTGGCTCTTGTTTGCGTACACTATACAGGGAAAAGGTGCTTTAAAATGGGTTAGGTTATAAAAATGGTATTCGACCTTGCCCAAGGCTGGTGCCGGGTAGCCTAGCGACGATGAATTGCCTTGGCGGCCCTTCGGTAGAGATTGGGGATCGTCTGTATCCAAGATACTCGGTGGATCGTGAAAGAAGCAAGGAAATCACTTCTTTACTCGCCTGTTTCAGATCCGTGTAAACGGGAACACCAGACGAGAGACGCAAAATGTCACGATGCAGTTTATGCAAGAAACGTTATTGTTATTGCCCACAGATTTTCCGTGGCAAGATTTTTCATTTATTTTATTCGCTCCACGTCTCTTGTTTTTTCTCCTCGCATTGGCTATGGGCAGGGGAGTAAAATTATTGACCACAAACGGTTTGATTGAAAAAACACCGTGTTGCAGCTAGAGGTGTTAGGGACTGGAAATAATAACTGCCCGCTAAACACCACTAAATTACACTAAATGGATGTTACACTTGACATTCAAGCTGAGAGGGATGTGTTTCTCCGAGATCCCATGATAAGAATCAATCTACAGGGGGGAGAAATCTTTTGAAACGTTTAAAAAGTGCTTCAATGCCTATAATTTAATTCAGCCATACCTTCTTTTCCTATTCAATTTTAACGCATTTACCCCATATTTTCATCCAAAAAACACACCAGGGTACAGTTCCTCACTAAAGAAACGGATTCGTTCAGATTTCCATAACAACAGGTGGGAATATGGTGCACGCGTGGTGCAGTGATTTACTTCGACATAGTGCCAGTCGTTTCTGAGAAATACGTGTAAAACTACCCTTCGTGAGTCGTGCACAATACTGGGCCAGAGAGGCAAATCGGCAGATGCTCGCGTGCTTTGTTTACCAGGTGTTATGAATTACGGACTTGCAATCGTTGGCCAATCATGTGCAGATTATAATAATGTTATGGCGTGATCGAGAAAAGTTATGCCATACCAATTCCATCCATCACTTCGATGGTGTGCACGTATGATGCAATATCATCTGTTAGTTGTTACCTATCACTGGACCCTAAGGGGTAGTATAGGCAATGATTAATTGAACCTTAGACTGAGCGAGAAATTGATGGCCGAGTTTGGTAAAGTTCTGAACTCGCTGTACAATATGCAGGATTATAATCTTCATGTAGTGCAAAATGATTTGTCGAGACGTCCGACCTAGTGATAGGAAACGTTAATTTAACTAGTTATGCAAGTGGATTATTGTATAGCTAGGCACACGGGCATGAAATAAGATGTCTAAAGACGCCACTTACAGATTCAATCGTGCCATATTTAAATTTGGACATAGATTTTGCCCGTTTACGATTAATCAAGAGATTACAATTTATGAGGTACGATGTGATTGCAAATGTTATTTTTATCACATATTTGCGTGATCAAATCGTTGCAATATTTACCCACCTGCAGTTCATCACAGCACAGACTGACTCCTGAAATTTGTTCTAAAAGTTCGTAAATTTATGTCTCTCTAAATGGTTGGTAATTGACCTTAAAGGTATACGCGAAAATTAAAGTGAGTCCATTGATATTTCCAGCTCGTGCAATTAGTGCTATCGGAGAGCATCACCCATCTCGTCACCGAGAACGATATCGAGGCAACGACTCACTCACGGCGACTCAATTAGACTCACAGCTGTAATTAGCCTGGTATTTCGGAATCCGCCTTTTAAAGTCAATTGCGCCGAGGTTTGAACGTTTTACAATTTACACTGTAGGTAGTATAACGGATTCGGCCACATAACCTGGATTCCAAGTGTTGAAATTCACACACTGCACGTCTCTCTTGTAATCTACGTAGAAAAAACCATTTCCGCTGGACAATGATGTCTTTATACAAATTTATTGTCATGAGGCTTCCGGGGAAACTTGAAGTTAACCCAGTGATTCAAATGACTCGCGAAGAATGAGCGCGATTGACATATTTTTATATTGTTTTATATTTTGTATATATTGGGAGTCGCTTAATCGTTGAGTGTGACTGAAGGTTATCTTTTGTAAGATATTAATTTGGGTATGACCGACCCATCAAAACACATTCTTACAGCTTTTAAATGAAAAACAACAACACGCAAAAACTTCAAAAACATTCAACCGTGGGTGTTGCATTCATTTACAGCACTAGCAACTCGGTAGGGTGTGCTGTTCGTAATGTCTGTCACCTGTCAATTTCTTTAGGCGTGGAAAAGCCAATAAATTTGCCTGCTAGGTTATTAATTAACTTTCAGGGTCGCAATAAAATCCTAGATGACAAGTGAAACGAAATTAATCAGTTTTTTTCGCTGTTATTATGTAAATACACCAATCGGCTATTTAACTAGAACGGTGTCCTTGTTGACTGGATCGTCCTTGCCAAAATCTCTGCACGGATGTCGTCGCCATTGTTGTGCAGAAATCTGGTGCCTCCATCCCGTTAGAAAGGAAGCCAACTTGTTATTCGCGAGCGAAAAAAGAAAAGTTCAATTCCAATACTGAATCAGATGTCAACGTGAAAAATTTCAATGATGGAAGGTTGAACTTGCAATTATTAATTTCCCTTGCATGCACAGTTTCCACGTACGCAGTATAAGCAGATAAAACAGCTGACCGGACGACATCCGCGGCTTCTACGAATAGATATTTGATTTCATACCAGACTATGCCGTATTATCACAAATCGCCACACTACATCTCGTTTGAGTGCAGATATAGTAAGCTTGCTGACTGCAAACTAACCTGTTTTAGTTAGGTATAGCCTTGCTAATTGCCGCCAACCGTCTTGAGATAACAGTTGCAGCTCGTTACGCAAAGCTTCACCGTCGCTGTCCTCGTCGTCGTCGTCGTCGTCGTCGTCGTCGTTGCCGCCTCTCTTACAACCTGAAACAAGCCGACGCCATACTGTTAGAATGTATACTAACACATTAAAACATCATCGACAAGTCATATTCGTAGCGGACATCAAAATGAAAAAATCAATGCTATAAATGATGGGACGGGATGAGATGTTTAAGAAGCGTGGTGCATTGTCCAAAGATCATTTTTGCTTTGTTTGAGCAAAATGTTTGCTGAAACTGCAGCTCGTGCACGTACAAAAAAAGACGGGAAAAAAACCCGAAACATGCATCTCCTTTGAGGCACCTATAATCTCATGTGATCTTGAACCACAACACCAACATGCAACATCCACATAGCATGGCTGGTTGCGTCACGAAATTCGCTACTGCTTGTTTCAAGCATCAAGACGTAGGTATTATAACCACTAACCAGTTGCATATTAAATTGCAACTGTTAATGAAAGTGCTTTTATTTTGATTACAAGCGTGGAGAAACATACATGTGCAGATCTGATTTATTTATAAAGTGGGCAGAGAAACTGCGTCGGCATAGTTCCAAGCAAAAGTATCTATCGATACACATCAAAGAGAAGTACAGCTGCCATCTCGACTACTCCGGGAAAATAGAGGCGCGAAAGAAAACCATGTTCAGTTTTAATGAATTATGAGACAAAATAATTCTAGATCGACGTTTCTTTCCACAGCAACATTTCGTGCGTTTTTTAGCTGTTTTTTTGAGTACTAAAGAATAATGCTCCTTAATTAAAAGATACGCCAGTTGTTTATGTATCGCCTACATAGGTATCGATATGGTTTTACTCTTAATGAAATGTGTTTATACTCTTGATTACGTCCATGTCGCGTAGACCACGTGGGCGTTCACAGATTTGCCATGTAGTGCAGGTATAGTTACAGTTAACTTAAAGGGCGCGGTCCTTGCTAGCAAAAGGCATATTATCTCGCTGCATTAGTATTAAGTTTTAACGCCGCTTCGTTATGTCATATGTCATAATTGAAGGCTATGTTCAACACGTGACCTCAGCTCACATGACTACTGGGCATGGAATGATGATGCGTTTTGACAGCTAGCACAAAGGTTTACTCTTGGTCATGAGCACGTTGCATTCGATTCCTAACATAACCAGGATGTGTGAACGAAAAACGTCGGAGGATATTGAAATTTTAACGTTTTTTGATAGAAATGTGGACAGAAGGCGAGTCTACGAACGCACAATGATAAAAAGCAATCTTGCGTTGTTTGGATTATTTGTTACGGCAGAGCCATAAGTAAGCCCATTATATCACTGGTGCTAAGACGGCCACTATATCATTGTCCAGTCGACAGCAGACGGGCTGGTTTCGCTTTCAATTGAACACTGATTGTTTAGTATTGTTGTCGCGTCACGATCTTTCTTCTCTAGCAATAGAAGCTAGACAACGAGCAGAAATGAATAAGGGAGCAAAAAGTAGTGTCCAAGGCGAACTAGGTTAGTTTGTGGCATATCAAACGACAGTTCTAATAGTAGCTATCATATTATTATTTTTGATTTAGAAAATGCAGGAATGAGATAACAGTGTAATGGTTAAGCGTGAGAACACAGCCAATGTGGATTTAATGCCATTACATTATAGGTAACCATATAATAGCCATGAACGATGTTGTTACTTTCTATACTTTCCTGAAGTTATTATAGTGGATTTTTAACGACGATTTTCTTTAGACGCATAACAAATACACTAACTGGCGGTTAATCATCCCAACAACGGAGAATTGAAAAATTATAGAGTTACACCCAAGCACTGCTGGACTTTACCGGACATTGTTCTTTTAATGTTTAAAAAGTTTCAAATTGCTGTCAAAAAATGTGACATCAACTAGGCGCGAACGGTTTTTCAGAAAAGTCACTGCAGATAATGACGAAAGATCTTTCAAGAAGGACGTCACTTTACGGTTCAAAAGCTAGTAAAACTTTTAGGACGCCATGGTTCTGCATGTAACGGAAAGAATCCACGAACTTAACACACATCGCAAATGAAGAACTAAACCAATCTACACATGATCTCTGATAGTGTTCTGTAGAGAAAACGTCGGCAAGATGGATTGCACTATTTGTTCTTCAGAGTGAAAGTATTCTCGACAAGACAGTCATGGGTTACGGCCCTTGTCCGATTGACCAAACACTGCACTACGCAGTGATAAGACAATAACCATTCACCTATAGGTACTTACTTGCTTGCACCTTTCCCTAATCAAACACTTATACCCTTCCACAGCACGCACAAATGTAACAAATCGTGATTAAATTTGAACATTTCTAAGTCCGTACGCACGGCCACTATCTGCAGCTTTCTAGCACAAAACCACTCAAATCTGAAGGAAAGGTATAGTAAAAGATTGATAATGATGCGTTCTACCAGATTACAACATAACGAGACACCTACGAGGAGTTAAGATTTCTACAGTGGAGACACATTTTTTGTAGCATTTTTCCAGCTGCTCTGTTGGACGCGGACTCTCTTTTCCGTCGCCAATTGCCACGACCACACTTTTCTCACATTCAGATTTCCGTCATCCCATGTATGTAATAAACTGGTTGGAGTTAGAGTCTTTATCTTCCAAATTATCACAGCAATCGATCACGATATCATATCCTTGCAGTTGCAAGACACACTCGCGACGTGTTACAACACGCTACCACGTGCTTACATCAGCTGTGTTAGTCAAAAAAGGAAGTCCACGACAGCAAAACTATGTAGAAAACAAATGTAGCACACTACTCGGCGCACTTGTAATGGAAACCATAAATATTTTGAAAATGTGTCCTCAGGTGAGATTATAAGAGCCTTCCACACTAGATCCTCTTAATGTGCAAGGATTAGACTTTGAATGGGATTTGCTACAGCCTGGCCCATATAGCTTATCGCGTGTGACATTTCATGTACTTGCATTGCATGAAATCTGCTCGAACAGCTGTGATTGATGAGCTGTCAGATTGTGCAAACTTGCCTGGTTGCACTGCAGCCTTGTCACCCGAGATAACAAGATAAGTGAAGGTGGAGGCCTCTCACCTTCACAACCTTGTCGTCTCATTTGTCGCATGCAAGTTCACGGATCCAAGATCTTAACCGCAAGATAACAACAAATTGTTCAAGTGTGTGTTAATTTGTTTTCGAAATCTGATCCTGAAGTGCGCCAAACGCAAAAAAAAACTTACATCATCTCTAGTTATAAAATAGTGTGATGTTAGACATCTTCAGGCCAATAATTGAAGGCACTACTTGAGTGAGCTTTCAATTCATGATTTATAAAGGATTCGCGCCAAAGCACGCTACGCACACAAAAAATATCTTCAGTTCGTTTGGAATTAATTATAAAAACTTTTTGAGCGAATCGATTTTATTTTAAGACATGCCGCAGCTTCCGTGTTTGGGGCCAATGGTTTAAAAAGAAGACTACGCAAGGGTACTTCATACATATATCCATTTAAGATATTAGAAAATTGGTCCTTGTCTGACACATCAACTCTTCATCAAAACCTACCCTAGGTAGGTACTTACCTAGCCTGCTCTGCTATGCGGATCGGGCATTCAAATCACCACAGAGGCATGGTCCTTTCGCATTCTGCACCGCCGAAAAGATCTAGGTAGGAACATGGTATTCCAATCAAAATATTGTAGTCATCACTAGCTTCGGGCTATCTTGATCATCAGCTAACGGTAACCTTGTCGAAAACTCGGCTGACCAAATCGCCAGCGCGTCTAGATTACGCGGTCATTCTCACGCATGTCAGGCTCGGTGCGAATTATGATTGAATTC
Organism: Lednia tumana; assembly: GCA_003287335.1. Lineage (NCBI taxonomy): Eukaryota > Metazoa > Arthropoda > Insecta > Plecoptera > Nemouridae > Lednia > Lednia tumana. The sequence continues at coordinate 9,627 of QKMV01001708.1, forward strand.
ATCTTCGAATTAGTTTTTAATGCTCATCAAGAAGATGCACGACGAGACCTGTAATTCGGAAGCCGCTGGCAGAAAACTTGTGCCATTGTTTCCGACGAGTTCCCACAATTGTCTCGTAAACGCGCCATAGAGGATGACGGGCGCATGATTTGGATTTGGGGCAAATATAGTGGGCACACCTCTTTCTCAGGGGAATCCAAAAGATGATCTTATATTATGCTGTTTACACGTTTTTCAGCAGAGTCGGAGTATCATGATTGAAAATAAATCCTATTTTATGTATATAATTTTAAAAGTACAAAGTAAAGCCGTCATTGCTGTTACAGACTTACGTTTCACTCCAGTTATGCTCAGTTATTGTTTCTCAAAAAACTCATCACATGGCATCCCGTGTCATCAACTAGATGCCATTATAGCCATGTCTTGTCCTTTTAAAGAATTAAATGCTGTCCTTAGATGCCCTTGGCGTCTTGTTGATTTCTGTATTGTCCGACACCGTCACATTATGCCAAGCCTATCGAAGCATTGTTTTCCTTGAGTCATCATTTGGCAAAAGGTTGGTGTTTGCAATATAATTACTATTCATAAATCATGGACAACGGCCTACACGGGCGGATAGTACACAAACATAGGTGACATTGCTATTCCAGAAGTGTAGATCCAGCCAAATAGGGCAATATCCGCCCAATTAAATCCGCCAAACCGAGAACTAAGTCCTTCGTGAGGGTGGTGCCGAGTTTCTAGTCGCACGCGGCGACTTCACGCACTGTCCGGCTCGAATTGTCTCTGCTTCCCACAAGTCAGCGCCACCAGACATCCCAATTTCTCACACATTTTATGAGTCCAATTCCCGGCCATTTTATAACCACCCGCATGAATGCGTGGAAACATTGGCCTTATAAACATAATTATAATATTTACTATTCCAGATTTGGGTTAATAAATCCGTGTTAAAACGGTGATAATTCACAGACACTCGGAAGGCTAGTATCAAGCCGGGATCAGAGTTCAATCTACGCACCTGTGATTAACAAGTGTTTCTCTCGAAAAATCCCGGCCAAAAGTCAAAACGTCCGGCATGTTGATGGCGGTACGCATCAACGGATTTCATCCATCAAGATCATTCAAATGTCTGCCAAAAAACCGGTCGAGAAAGCTCACAGCTTTGGCCGGCTCGGCGTTACTGCATCGTATATATTTTATACATATACATGCATGCATCGTAATAAAGCCGTCTTCTTCTCGAGCAGAAGTTCATAATTTATAAATAATGATAACAACAATTTCATAAATCATATCGCGATAACGATCTTTCAGTTACCTACCTACCCAGTGGCGTACCACTTAAAATCATATTTTAAACACTACACGCTGCCTTGAAACACAAGTTAAAGTCAAACGCGAGCGGTTCTTACGATTTCATTTTTGTACTTAAACGCATTGTTTATTTTCTTTGCTGTAATATTACAATTATCTTGAGGAGGTATTCCGATTCTCAAACAAAGTTCCACCAAATTGCTGTTATATGTTGAATTATATGAGGGCCCAAAAATTGCAGGCCGAAATTTCCGGAGGCAGTCATGGAGCACTCTTACAAACTACCCCCCTGACACGCCCCAACAACACAGTATTTACATTCCTAAATCAAGCTGAACTGATTCTAATGTAAATTGGGAAAGATCAAAGAGCCCGCCATTAAAATTAATCATTAGATAAATCACCGTTTAACTATGGAATCTCACGATATCGATCTGCAAAGTTTTCACTAATCGTTTGCTGCGAGTTCACGTGTATATCTTGTGACCTTACGAGCTCCATCCATCAAGGAAAGGTCAAGGCTTTAAGGATGAAGACTTAGAAGCTTGTTTAACATGTCGTGTCCAACTCGGGTCGGGTGCTCACTCGTTATTTCGCAATGTTATACCACCGCCAGCTTAGAGGCATAAGCCATCAGCAGACAAAACTACATTCCAATACATATCTTTACCCAGAGCCATTCCTCTGGAAGCCTACTCTCGAAGTCGAGTCTTCAGCTGCGCGACGACAAAATGGTTTATTGGTCGTCTACATATTGTCAAAGTTGCTAGAAGTGTGCGTGTGGTTTTTTTCTTCTTTATGCTTATTTTTATGACGGCCTCAAGTAAATGCTGTTATTCGAATTGAAACTTTATATTGCACTAGTTGTATTTTCTGTTTTTATGATGATTGTCAGTTGTGGCCGATCAGCGTTGTGCATAATTACTTTTTTTTAAGCTTTTCGAAGTAGCCTAACATGGTCCCTACGATTTTCTGCACACACTCTTGAAAACTGGGTACTAAAATGTGATGAACAGGGAGGTTTATTTAGTCATTTATTGTACAGTTACTTCACACTTGCTGTGCTTTGATTAGTTAAACGAATTACTTGCGTAAATATGAATACAAAATATCTTCTAGCCTCGGCGTAAGCTTGGTGGGAAGAAACTGTACACATGGAAAAAAGCTCGCATTCGAAATTTTATTTTGGAGAAAGCCTTTGTCCTTGCGTAGCCCTGACACACGGTTAGGCCAATGCCCCAAAAAACTGCACATCTTCACCGGTTCGCCCCCATTATAGCAAGTAGCGCACCGCTGTGTGCCATCCAGATCTCTTTATTTAGCTACTACACATGGAGGGGTACGTATCTTAATTGTTAGCCAGATGCTATTCTCGTCGCATTAGGCAATGGGATGGTATGACTCAATCATGTCCGCATTGTGGTGTAAGTATTCTTGGACAGAGCCCTGAACTTAACTGTATTTGGCGATTGGGGAAGCAATCTGCGAGGTGTATACTTATGAAAAATTGAAAGGGTACTTAAGACGTCAGATGAAAACGCCGATTGACGGTTAAATTTGGCAGACAGCACGTTTTGATCCCAGCATTTCGAACTAGCGAACTCGGCGCCTCCACGGCATCATATATAGCATAATATTACGCTGTTGAATTTGTGTTCCATGTTTCTCGCTCAAGATTCTCATAAAACACAGCATTCGTTCTCATATACGCCCTGTATTCATCACACTTCATTTTAAGTGTTACCCTTTTCATGTCTGAACCATGTGTGTTACTATATACTGTGTGCAACCAAAAGCAGGAAGACGATAATATCTAGCATTACTGCATGTAGTCAAACACACAAGGGCCTCTCATTGACTTCATAGATCTCTTGCCAAAATAAGTACCATAGCTAGCTATTGGTGAATAGTTATTGACAGATCACGATCCTTATAGTACCATTGTTGCCCCACCCACAATGGCATGTCAGGGCGGTCATCGGCCGATCCGGTGCCAGGCTTACCAACACAATACCGAAGCGTGCTGCGGACTCGGTGCCTTCTATCCGTCTCGCTCTCAGTGCACTCATTACAGGCCATGACATGAGTGCCAGCCGGCCGGCCGGCCGACAATTATGTGTAGGAAGTGAAATGCTGAATAGATATATAATCTGTGAGATCTGATACAAATTATTATGACCATCAAATGACCATCCGTTCGCATGATGTGAAAATTAAAAGTCCTCTTTTTAAATCTGTGCTTCAAATTAATTTCCGCACTGTTTCAAATTCATTTGATGACTTAAAAAATTGTACATTTCTCAATTTATAGTTTAAAGCGTCTAATTCGTTCTTCCTTTCGCGACTGGATGTTAAAGCTGCAGCCGAAAATCAACGTCCATGGCTAATTAAATGTAAATGTAAACAATTAGCTTTTATCATTTCCCCTAGCTGAAAATGTTAACGTTTTTCAAATCACGTATATCGCCATCAACATATTTTGTCCATGCTCTGTCCACTTCGCTGAATTTCAATGGACTTTACGAAGTTCACGACCCACAGAAGTTCATTCTCGCATTACACACAGCCATGGTCATACGTGCAAATATTTTGGCTATCGCTCGTTTATTTGGCGAGTCCCCAATCAAATGAAAAACATCGATCGGCATGTAGTTATTATAAAATCAAGTTCAAGGAACTGTGTGGCGTGTTTTGATCGATGTGAGAAGGACAATGCTAGATTTGATTTTTTCTGTACCGGGAGCACGAATACGAGTAAAAGTTCGGAGGCTTTCAGCTGTGCGAGACCCCCGTAGTTCTGCGATCGGTAACTATACTAATTATATACATTACAGCCGTGATTGAAATGGTATTGTTTCAATATTGGTTCAACGCGCATACATTCCGTAGCTGGCGATACTGTCTGGTTACTTGTGCAATTAGCGCACTAAGACGTAATTAGCTGTCCGACACACCTCTGTCTCAATAATTAGGATATCACCACGAGATAAAATTGTGAGTAGGTGTAGTAAGCCCATATGGTGCAACTGTTCTTAGATCATTTTACTTCCTAGATGTTTCACATTGATTTAAGTCACTGAACAGCTGCGATAATAGAACGTGGTGTGTGATTTAATTTACCTGAGTGATAGATGAAATGATAGAAGACCACTCATCATTGGATAGTCATTTTCCATTCCGAGAAAAATTATCAACATGTCAATACTTCAAATGCTCTGCTCTCTGACTGTACGTCTATAATCTAAAAGGGCAGCAAATTTTTGTGCACTCTTCTCTTCTACAACGTCACACCCAATTTCCTTCTTATCATTAACATTTACGACCAGATATTCCTGTATAATATGCCACATGCAACACTCTTATACAGATCATAACGGTACCGAATGTCATAAACCGGTTCACTTGCTTGTTGGTACTACGATGGTACCTATACGAATACAAGGAAACACATTCATATGAAGTGTCTCTCATGATATCATGTAATTAACATGGCATGAATGTATTATGTTCGTGGATAATTAAAGATGTCCTCGAGTAGAGTAGCCTAATTAGTCGTAAGTCCACCATATTGCCAAACCGTCAAGCTCATGTGCAACTATTTTCTGTATGTAGAGCAAAAGATACTATTATAAGTTAACCTACGATTATCGTACACTCTTATCGGACGGCTCTTGGGCTAACGCTACTTACGCACCGATGTCCAGAGCTACGCAAATGGGCATACCGCAAGGCAGAGGTGAAATTAAAATGGTAGAAAATGTGATCAAATAAGGTCTGATAATATGCTAGCGTCAAAACGTGTGCTGAGATAAGATAACAGAGTGTTGAAATAGCATGAACAGTACATCACAACGATACCCTAAGATGATTTAAATGCATATGCATAATATATTTTTTTCTACGTGTTAGTAAAGGTACCCAGGACCTACGTAGGAAGGGCCCATTACTTTTCTTCTTCCATTTTTTTAGAGTTAGGAGGTTAGAACCCATGGCAGTTCAATTCTGAATTCTTCTAATAGTTACGATTCAAAATTGCTGTTGCTATTTCTCAAATCGGCCCAACTTCTCAGGTTCTGCCTCGCACATCACCCGTGAAACGTTAACTCAATGAAAAGATGGAGTTGTTCAGAGCCCATATTGATGTTTGGTAATGTTCCGGAAATGCTCTGTTTAATTTATGTTTTGGTC
>QKMV01001709.1:0-15130 GCA_003287335.1 Lednia tumana
TGGACAGAGTTATGACTTGCGACTCGCTCTAGATAACTCATTTATATCTTTAACATTTATCGACATGAGTTACTTATCATATTCATTTTTTTGTTTCATTTTTTTAAGAATTTTAGGGACTGCATTTCTAAAACTTAAAACTACCACACAAAATTCCTGGACCATCTGAGCTGCCAATGTGATGTAAAATGGACAATCAACTCAAAATCTCAGCTCCAAAACAGTTTTTTTTCACGCTATCTAAAGATAAGGCCCAGTTTTTCAGTAGCCCGTTAGAAAAATAATTACAACATCTAATTGGCTGTTACCATGGTAATAACAAGTTACCGGTCAGTCAGATTCTTAACGGGCAACTGAAATATCGGCTTTAAATCTGTTTATATGTAAGAATAAATCTGTTATTATTTAGGCAGTTTCTTAATCTATTATATTTTAACTTATCTATAGATAAATTTCCCATTTCATCTTTCTACAGATCAAAATACTAGTTTTGTGTCAAAACTCTGCTTAAGAATGATAATGGTACGTAATCCGACGCAGTGGCCCAGCCGGCAGTAATCTAAATAACACCAGAAGCTAAGAAAAACTCCAAAAGAGGTTTGTCTACACTTCATGTGCCGATTCGCCTCATTCGCACAAAACCATTCACTTGCTTTCGTCTGGACGTTCTGCCCTGACCACGCAAAAGCTTTGCTGGCTTCCGTGAGATTCGCATCGCGATATTCACAGCGCTTTCTTCGCCAGCTTAAAAGTTCAATCATTCAGCCACGAGCGCAGCTTTAGGCTAGCTGTCACAACTCGTCCTGGAGCCTTGACAAAATTCTGTCACATAAAAGTTGAATTCCCATTTAATTAAACCAACGGAAGCGCAATTTGAATCTCTTTGGCCCGAAGCATGCGGAATAAGTGGCCTTCCAAGATGGCGAATAAACACTGCTAGATCACTGCAAACTGGGTGGGTAACCATCAATTTGACCCAAAGAATCGCGAATGACCGACATGTTAACCGTCGTATAGCCGTCCACAAGGTCTCACAGACGCCTTTCAGCTCGATTACAAGTCTTGAACATTACTCCTGTGTGTTAGGTAACACGCTGGGCTGGTCTTTGGCAGGCTACTTGTCTACGTTCGCATTTCTAGACGATCTTTTGCTTTCCAAAACTTCAAACATGTCTGGCTGGTCGGGGATATCTGGCATCGGACACGAAATCCGAAGGAAATTGTTATTTATCAACGTTACCCTGGCAAGATTTGATGCTTAAAGTTAGCACCATTTCTAATCTGTATTCTTATTCGTTAAGAAAAAAAAGATTGCCTCGACAGAAATCAGCGTAGATGCTATGCATTGACAAGGTGAGCTACGGAAACCTTGATCAGACCTATTTTTCTATGTACCTCTGCTGTAAACTAAGCCTAATGGGAAGCACCTTTTTCCAATTTACTTTCGTTTTCCTGTATTGGCTTCTAGAAAGACTCAAATTGAGCATTGATGACGGCCCAATCGGGCGATTTGAGGCAAAATATTTTTAAAAAAGGTTCCCGAATAGGCCTAGTTTGTTCCTTCATCTCCAACTATCTGTCATGGTCTATCTTTAACGGTTGAGCCAGCAAAGGCTGACAAAAAAAATTCCGCACGTCATATTTCATGGGTGGTGCTCTCGACTTTTCCGGGTCCACTCGTAAGATGGGAGTCGAGTAAACGGAGTGTAACGGTTTCCAAGCGCGATAATCTGGGTGGGATACTGTTAGTCAACTAGCCTACATAAGGCCCTTCGGGCCTTCCATAGCATAAGCCTCCATTACTAAATTGAGCCGTTGGGCGCTAGCAGCGATAAGAAACGATGTGTGGATACCTCACAGTAACAACTGTCACTAGAGGATACGATCCAATCTGCTACAAGTCGATAGCGTTGTGGGTCCATATGATGAGGAACCAGGCCACTCGAAGGAAAACAATCAGGCTGACCGTCTTGACAAGCATGTGAAGCCAGTACAACCTGGAAACATAGATACCAATAAAAAAATTCGTAAGAAGCATGTCTCTTAATCTTAGTATTAGTTTTCAGAAAAACTGATTACAACGAGCGATTTTTACAAGCGCTTTTTCCCCTGAAGGAGTCGGGAAAACAGGAAAGTTGTTGCAAGGAAGCAATATCAATTATAAAACTTCTCGTGAAATTCCCACTTCTCGTGAAATACCCCACCGACTTTCCCCAAAAGCTATACACATCTATTCTAGAACAGTTTGCAGGGATGATCAAAATTGAAAGTTAGTCTGACTTTCCGTTAGACCTAAAGAGAGGACACAACAGACAAAAAACAGAGAACGGTCCATATGGGCTCTGCGTAGACGTAATTCGCTCCCTCGCTCGATAATTCTAAATACAATCGCCAGGGGCGTTTTAATTCTCTTGGCCTATTTATTAAACATGGCTTGCGTTTTGAAATGTGTGAAGCATCTGGTAAGCATCTGGATGTTTTGGTCCCTCTGAGTACAGCATATTTACTTACCTCCTCCACCTGATCAAAGCTGATGGTACAGTCGACAAGTCATCCTTAGCCAAAAATACTCGGCATCCTCTGATGTATGTGTAGAAGAAGTCTTTCCAGTCTAGTTGTTGCATATCGAACATAAAACTTTTCTGATCTTCGGGATCTAATCTCTTCCAAAGCTGCTGAGTGTTGTTGTTGGTGAAATGCCAAGTCTTAGTGCTGAAGTAGGAGATCACATTCGAAAACTTGTCTATCTTTTTGTAGATTTTCCACAACCTTTGATAGAAAAAAGTAAGTATTAATTAAATTCTTAAGACTCATGACTTCTTCCTACTCTCAGCACTAGATTTCAAAAAAACTTTTAGTAAATGGGTTTAACTGCTAAGAACTTTTAACAGGGAGTTTGTTTGTTAGAAGTTATTAGCAGTTAAACCAAACAGTTTTTTGATAAGTACTAATTATTCAAACATAACTTTGCCACTGCTCAAGGAAATATTTGGTCTGCATAACAAAAACAAAAAGTTTATCCCTTTTAACGAATGTCTAAATATCAAAGAAGAAAATGCTCACTTTGGTTGTTTCCCTTGAAACGATCGAAGTCCATCGATGAATAAAGCTGGTATAAAATGCAGACATAACGTGTACAACCAGTGGACCCAAAAAAACTTATTCACGGTAAAGCTATAATACCAGATAGCTCTATACGGGGGCACAGAGTGTCCAAAGTCCTCACATCTCTTGACAAAGTCGTTCCAGCAGAGAGGCTGTTCGCACGAAGACACATAATTGTAAATTGGAATCTCATCTTCAGCTGACCTGAAAGTAAGGCAAAACATTCTAAAGATTTTTTTCTTCGAATGTTTCACAGCACACAAAATCGTGAAATCAAATCTGCTGACTTTTTATTGTTGGCGACATCCCAGGCGCATGCTATCATCGCATTAACTGCCATATCCACTGGCACTATGTTGGCAATGGCTTCTGGATCAGCGTGCAGGGTTTTCAACACCCCGGTACCGGCACCCACCAGTACACCAGTTGGTCCGTACAGGTTATCAATCCATCCGGGAAGTGGATCGTTCTTGATGCCAACCACTGATCAAAAATGCAGTCTACGATCAGTAAATGTGTAGCGGCCTTTGACTCAGCTCAGATACAGTAATTGTTTGAGGAGCGATCCACAATGATTTTGATTTCAATGCGTCCAACTTTTCACCAAACGAGATGTATTAAATAATAATATATCAAATGCTGTCAAGTTCTTTGTTGTTTTAAGAATATTAAAATCACTTCAAAAATACCTGCTTACAAGAGGACTCGAACCCCGGATCTTTTGCTAACCGGGCAAATGCTCTAACCACTGAGCTAAGCAATGTAAGGCATTTTGGAAGTGATTTTAATACATATGAGTGGTAAATCTCAATTGAGAATTTGATCCAAGTGGCTTTGACATGTGTCAAAGATCGCACCAGAACAAGCAAAGCTATACTGCATTACACTCTAACCAACTCGAATAACTCCCAATTACGTGGGATACGCTGAGATGACAAGGATTAAATATTTAAAGCCAAATACACGGCAGTAATAATTTTAATAAGATTAAAATCACTTCCGAAAGGCCGTTCCTTGCTTAGCTCAGTGGTAAGAGCATTTGCCCGGTTAGCAAAAAGTCCGAGGTTCGGGACTTCGAGTAAGCTGGTATTTTTGAAGTGAATTTAATATTCTTAAAATTATTACTAGCCGTGTATTTGGCTTTAAATATGTCATTCTTTATTGTTGTTTGACAATTTGGACAAACAATTTCAATCAATAATATACAATCATGTTGCCGTTCTGATTTTCACATTTGTATTTGTAACCGTGCGGAGTAGGTTCGCTTGCTGTTTGGCGATAATAGTTAGCATAAAAACTGCTTACCAATGGCTGGTCGGAAAACTACGATGGGTAAATCACCCCCCTCTTGGTGAACGATGTCCTCAGCGATAGCCTTAGTGAGCGCGTATGTGTTCGGCCATTTGTCCAAAATCCTGAACATTTAAAAAATATTATACTCTTGCTCGGCAATTGACAAAACACGTGATGGAAGAAAAGCTAAGCGGAAAATTGTGGAACCGATCCGGAATGCGAGCCTGGGACCTCTCGATTACCACTCGAGAGTACCAATGGTGATCGATAGGCCCCGGGTGCTAGAATCAAAACTGCGAAGACTTTAGGATAGATACTCGTCACAGCTTCAATAATAAGTGAAGGGTAGTAACGATTTGACCAAGTTTCTAAGATGACGTTTAGTATACTGTTTAGCTAAGTCGGGGCAATGTTCGAAAAACTTCCAGCTGGTATGATTTCACATTTTTCACCCTTAAAATCAACGGTGTCGAAATGCGTAATCGTATCCTAGGCTAATTAAATGCATTGTTCTGAAGATAAAAGAGGAGAATAAAAGGTGGTGTTCCATTTACGATCGCCTATTAAGTTTGCGTCAAAGAGCAGAGCAGCTTTTACGTAGCGCCCGATCTAAAGTTTTCGCAGATTCGATTCTTGCGCCCCGGGTTCGTATTCCGTATCGGTAGCACCTTTTTGCCGCTTCGCTCTCTTTCCATCCATCGCTTACTGGTTCAAGCTTTCATCCAGGAAAGCCAAGTTTTCAAACACGTGTTCGTGCCTTGGTGATGTCAATGCGAGGATAGCAACAAATTACAAGTAAAAGGTTTATGGATTCATTATCGATCAGTGTCGCGCACAGCACACTGAGATTATACTTCAAACTGTTGAAGAACCAAAATGTTGACAAGGATTAAACATTTAAAGCCAAATACACGGCTAGTTATAATTTTTTAAGAATATTAAAATCACTTCAAAAATACCTGCTTACTCGAGGATTCGAACCCCGGATCTTTTGCTTACCGGGCAAATGCTCTAACCACTGAGCTAAGCAAGGTACAATATGTACAATGGTACAATGGTACCTTGCTTAGCTCAGTGGTTAGAGTATTTGCCCGGTAAGCAAAAGGTCCGGGGTTCGAGTCCTCGAGTAAGCAGGTATTTTTGAAGTGATTTTAATATTCTTAAAAAACCAAAACGTTCTATATAGCTTCTTTGGGCCCCGGCTCCGCAAAAAAAAATCTTGGGGAAGGGGGAGGTGAACAAACCCATCTCTGCACGCTTATGTTTTTTTCTATGTGGCTCGTGTGAACAGCACTGTGCAGAATTGAGGTATGTGCAAGTAACTTTTTTTTGTTCGAGTTTTATTGAGACTACCGTCAGTTGAGTCATTGCCCAATTTACCAAAACTTCTTGAACGAAATGGAGCACGTATGGATTGCCAATGCCTGAAGTATAGTCACTACGAGTGCATAAAATAGCATTTATCTTTAAGCATAGGTTTGATTTACAGCCCGCGGATATTTGCCAAGGGCCGCTCAACATTACAGCTACAGTATAATAATTGAGGCAAAGGGCTGTACCTACATGAATTTAATGCACTTACCGGGGGGTCATTGCATCGAGAATTTCGTCAGAGCAAGCATCTACCAAACCGATCATCTTCTGATAAGGCATCGGGGGTTCGTAGAACTTCTCTTCGATGTCCGTAAGATGACAGTTGCAGTATGCAGTTGAAACGTGGATCACAGCCTAAGAAACAAATTGGTTGAACTCAAAGGTTTAGCAATGCACTTTTTTTCAGCTGTGGAAAATTGACGTCTCCTAAGAGACGGAGCTTAACGACAAGTGGGTTTTTCCTTTTTCCATCAAGTGTTTTTGATCAACAGCTACACAAGCTAAGACAGGGAATTTGTCGGTGGAGTTATTAGCAGTTTTACTCAGTTAAATAACAGTTTATTTTTAAACTAGTGCTAAGATTAGGAAGAAGACATAAGTCTAATGAAATTGATAACAGCTACACTTTGTTAATTTATCGCACACGCATTAATTGCAACTAATAACAACTCAGAGATTTTGCTTCATTTCTCCATGTACAAAAACTAAAACAAATAGTGCACCATTTCTCTAAGGAACTCCCTTGAAAACCAGTGTAGATAAATCCTATTTTTTTTAAGAACGTAATATCCCGCTGTGAGCGCCAGTCTCGATTAGCACTGGCAGAATAGGCAAACTAGCCATTTTGGGGGTTTAACGTGGGATGACCTGTCACCGTATAGACAGATGTAAAAACACATTTCGGCCCACAAGATGTCGTGATGTCAGTGGGCTGAGCACGTAAATTTGTAAATAATGCTTTCTGTTTCTAGAGGTGCGCTTGCATGTGGCACCTTCTTTGATTCGAGTACTTTTGATTTTTAATGACGCTCATTTGTTTCAATTATAACATATAAGTATAGTATTAGTTTTACGCATGTAACATGCACATTGGACATAACATGCAACAATGATTATGCTATACAAAAAAAAACATTAGGTTTACTTTGGTACAAGTCTACTCTGACGCCAAACATAATAGTGTATTAAATTGGTTACATGACTGAAAAAAGCCACTGACTTATGACGTAGCATAGCGACTGCAATGCAAAAACTCTACTGCCCCTTTGGTATATTTATCTGATTGACTCCGAACACACCATGTGTGATATTATCTGTAGATTTCGTCTCGATTTTAGTGAGCGATTCCTATGTTTACTCTGTGGATTCTTTCAGGAAAGTGTATTATTTCACCGAGATTGTTGTTGGGGTGGGAATGACGGCAAAAGCTCGAAAACTGCAGGTCAATTCTATAACTTCAAAATTCAAATTAAGACAAAAATCTTTAAAACAGCAAAAACAAATGTTGCATCTATAATCAACAATTTAGATCTGAATTGAGTTAAAGTATCGTTCTGCTGACTTACAGTTTGTCGGAAGGGGCCAGGAAAGGGAATGGGTGCCATGGCCATGGACTTTTTTGTAGTGGAACTATCCTTGCAATTACCACCGGGATGGTCCGGAGGATCAGGGAAGACCACGTAACCTGGATAAGCGGTCGCCAGAATCGAACCTGGACTTCCAATTACAAGGCAGACGTATTCTCACCGCGGCTATACCGAGCCCAGCTGAACATTATACTCACTAGGTTTAGTCACGGTAAAGTGAGGTAAACATATTATTTACCTTGAGATTAATGGTATGCTAATGCTAGTGCTAAGCAATACTTTTTGTATGCTAATATGACGAACGTTACTTCCTAGATACTGTCGATTGTCGAACTACTTAGACCACTAGCGATAAGTTTGACAAACATGTCAGGGCGAGGGGGATCTTCACACTTGTCAGTAATATCTGGCCGTGTCCATGTCGTGTAGTCTTGGTCTTGCACTTTGTGTCTTATAATTGCCCTTGGTGACAATGCGACTTGCCAACTCTGGATTCAGACGTTTGCGCTTGCGCGCTCTAGCAGAGAAAATATACGGAGTGGCCGACGCTACAGTCTATAGTGAGAGAGCATCCTACTGCGTTCCCACAAAATAGGCTCTCTCTCTAGCCATACCTTCCTGTGTTAATTGCCACCATCGCCCCTGACAGAAAAATATGCTCTCCCAGTAAATGGTGTGTAGGTAACTTTTATATTTGTTCTAAGCATTTTATCCATTTTAGCGATATTAACAATTAATTTGAACAGGTCGTGAAGCTGGCACAAGCTCTGGGTTAAATTCGGAAGTCTCCGTCGTCGGAAACTCACGCACTAATACTTCAATGCATACTTGAATGACTTGATTTCGGACGATGCGTGTCATTTGCGCCATTTTCATCAAGATCAAGTACACAAGCGAGAACATAGAATAGTCTATTCAGAGGTGGCCTCATACATAGTATTGTCGTCCATGCTGAGTGCAGATCCATACCTTTAACTTCTTCATTTCTTTGGCAAGCAGAATGACGTCCCGGACGCCATTCACATTGATTCCGACGGCAAGACGGAGTTTCTCGTCGAATCGTACCGTCGCGGCGCCGTGGAAGACGATGTCCACGTTCTGGACCAACTCTGCTCGTTCCTCCGCACTCAAACCGAGTCCCGGCGACGAGCAATCGCCAGTCACAGCTCGGACTTTGAACCGGAACTTGGGCTGGAGCCGATTCAGCTTGTAGTAAAGCTGTTATATGCACATTTGTTAGCACGAAGATAGATAAAGATGTATTCGAAATAAAACAAAGGCATTTGTTTAATTGGAAAATACAAGTGAATGGAACCGCTGGTATGAGAAACTAGGTGTCAACATTCATACGGACATCCATGCACTTCTTGCAGACCAGTTTTTGGAAGACTTATCTCGCACAGTTTTTAGACCGGGACGGGATGGCAAAATTTAGGTCCAACAAATCTCTATTTTCGGAAATGTTTCGGACATTTAAATATTGTTTTTTGTTTGGACTCTTTCACAGCTAAACAGTTTTGAATGTATCTGAATTCTGAAAAAGGGGCTTCAAAGTTAAAAATTTTACCGGTAAAATAACAAAAATGAACAGGAGGGAAAAACAAAAAATCACCATAAATGTGTCGGTTAGCAACTCGTTATTAATCTAAGGCTACATTCAAAGCTGCGTATAAGTTGTGAAAGAAAGCCTAGCCCAAAGGAAGCAACAGGGACGTTTAAAAAAAATGAAAACGTATTTTGGGCATACTTTCGCTTTCCTCTTGTTCCTTAGCGCCTGAAGTACAATGTATGGCTAGTGACTTAGCCAGAGGATAAGTACGAGGTAAAATTTTATGTCCTATCCTTTAGCATACCTGCTAGCCGGACGTTTACTAGACTGGACTTTAGCCAGACATTGTAATACCGGCCCTTCGTCAAACACCCAGAAATATGCAATTCATGAGAAACCCCGTTATCATTCAACGCACTTCGTCGGTTTAAAACAGGTTTTCATTGTTGGTACAGGTATGTAATGCATAAATCGCTCACCACATCACCGAAAATGGCATCCATTCTGGCTTCTATTTTCTGCCCTTTCTTTTCTCGCATTAACAGATAGATAGTATCAATTTCCGGAAAACTTCGGAGCAGTTTTTCTGTTAAAACTTTTCCCATGAATCCGGTGCCACCTGAAAAGAGATAAATCAAAGCCATACCAATGAAATATATAATCGTTCTCGAATGCAATCATAGAGGATGACGCAAACTGCGGATAACTGGAAATAACCGACTGCCTCAATGGAAATAATTCAAACTGTGGTGTTTATCGACGCACTATATTGACAACTGACCATGTGGTACTGTTATATTGGCATCGGTGAATGATAGGGTGATGTTGTGGGTGATGATGTACCTAAAGGGAAGTGGGGTTATCCGGTGCCGACGCGTAGCCATACTACTCGTGTCGAAAAGCACGAAGGGGACTCTCAATAAAGCAGAATTTATCTACATGAGCCATGACCCGTTGATCCATCTATGACCAATGGAGCTCGAAATGATTACAGTACCTATATTTTTTTACAGGTTCTGAGATCCTTGATAGCTCAACAATTCATGGCCATCAAGACAGTGAAGACCATGCAATGCAAGTCATCGCGTTGAAGTGTGCATCATTAGGGTTTGAACTGAATCG
Organism: Lednia tumana; assembly: GCA_003287335.1. NCBI lineage: Eukaryota > Metazoa > Arthropoda > Insecta > Plecoptera > Nemouridae > Lednia > Lednia tumana. The sequence continues at coordinate 10,030 of QKMV01001709.1, forward strand.
TAGGGTTCATTACCCTCACACCTGCATAGATCCGCATAGTATTTTAATCTTTAATCTTTCATTGGGAATTTAAATGTTTGTGTCAATATATTGTAGATCAAAACTAAAATGCACACCCAAATTCACTGCGCTGAAGCAAATATATTCTATCCATCCAAACTTCTAGAAACAAACTTACTTGCACCTCATAAATAGGTACTGTCGAATATTTGGTGTTGAACGTAGCACTCGACTCGACCCTTCACCCTGTGGCATTGGTCGTCGAAAGATACTACCAAGTACTACCATGTTATAAGAAACCCAATTTCAATGCCGAATAACGCAATATGTATGTGTGCAAAAAAACCAGCTCGACAAAGACAGAAGCGATTAAAATACATGTGAATCAGGGCATTTTTCAAGAACTCGTTCGTTGAATTTTCGGAAAAAAATTAAAATGTTGTGACGGATATAATTTAAACATAGAAAAGGGTTCATTTGGGGTTTTAAGTGAATAAGGCTTCAGGTGATAATCGTAGTTTAATTTCTCATAGGTATTCTTTCTTACGTTAGTGTATATACAGGCGATCGCCTAAGGATGTGTTCTATTCTACCTATTTTAACTATAAGTCTCCAGCCGGTACGTGCATCGATTGGAAACCGATTTTGGAAATTTCCGGGAAAATGAGAAAAACACTCAATTCTGCATGGTAACGAATGATGCGTTAAGTCTAGAGAAATGTTCAACTCTTGCATTTCAATTTTTTATTTTTAACATATACCTTGTCTGTCTGTCTGTCTGTCATTTTGCAAATCTGGCGTCAACTTTGTAACCCCCTTTCCATGCAAACGGCTGAAATTTGACACATATTGTGTCCAGCTCCGATGACAATGTATGTATATTAAAATTTGGGCTTAATCCGGCCTGTTGTTTCTGGTCCAGACGATGAAAATTATTGGTGATCATGTGTGTAAGGTAAACGTTGGAGTAGGTGTTGTTGTAAACGTAAGTGGTCACCATATTCTTCCACAACAAGTAGTTAATAGAAACGAATTACTTTTGGCATGAAATTGTGTGTTTTTAAGAGATTGTGATCGGTGCTGATAGTGATACTGGTACCACCAATACCACTGTACTCGGTTGTGCTTATAGGTATAACAACGAACTTAACGTGCATTAGTATCGGAAATATCGGCCGAAACCGCGAGTAGCGTGGGTGACTATACACGATTATTATTGGTATTTTGTAGGACTAGAAGGATAGTAAACGATTGGTACTATAGGCTGTACAGGGTAAGTTACGACTAGCTAGACCCCCAAATTGGCCGACTTCAGTCTCTTCTATGCCCTTTCTGTGCCGACTTAGCTCTTCTTATGTTATTTTGACACCCTCATAGCGGAAAGGTTGTTCTTAGAAGTAAAAGACACGAAGTGTAGTAGTTTCAAGTGTTCGGCTATTCAGGTGCTCGACTATTTATGTTGAACCGAGTGGTAGTCAGAACTCCACGTGCTGAATCTGACAAAACTGCACACGAAGCTGCCCATACGCTGGTAATTAGCCGGCTATTAGCGCCTTATTTGACACGTGGCTCTAGTGCCGGTGACCCTTACATGAAACTCATCTATGCCAGCTTCGATCAAAGCTTGCCTAGAGGGACAGGTAACGCGAGTCCATTCCTATGCTGCATCGAAAAGTGATCCTGCTAGGCATGTAAGCGCTCATGTACGGATTAAAATAATTTGTGTGTCTATTTAAAATACCAAAAATCAATCAGTCGTTTTCTTAAGTAAATAAGTGCTTTCTATGTTGAGAATTCCATGCATAAATACTATCTTCAGTTTCTGTTAATGTGGATGACGTGTGCTGTGCTAATGAGCAATACCTTAGCCGCGTACATTTGAGACGGGAAATCGTAGAGTTGCTTGTCCCCATGTGATGGAAAATGCCAGCTTGCCTGTATGAATGACTGCACCAAACGAACTCACCGGTAATGAAGATATTGGACCCCTTGTAGAAACGTTGCATTGGTGAATCCGGCTTGACGCTGGTGATAAGCTCCTGAGTTTCAACATCGTCCATATTTCGGTCCCACAGGAGAGTGTGTGGCTCAATAAAACGTGTCATGTCGCAGCTTGCTGGAAGAAAATTATAATTCCGTTATTTAAAACCTAAACTAAATTCAGCTCTTTCGGAACTATGCAAACGGAAACTTTGTAAACCTGAATGTTGAAGACAAGACTACATGTACAAGTTTTTGAAAATGATTATTGTGCTATGATGTTGTGGGGATTTTATTTTCAGGAAGGACGATTAAAATTACAGTCGAAAGACGTAATACTTTAAGTACGCACGAAAGCGGTTGGCTCAGTAGATAATCATTGGTATTAATTGTGCACTTGAATTAAGCTACCTCGCCTTACTGAGGGTATCGGACCGTAAACATATCCGCACACCCTACCACATTTTTTCCTCTGTGACGGAGCGATAGACAACAACTACGTCCAAGGCTATCTAGATACTAACTTTTTGCTTGTTAATCGAGTCGTTTTTTGGCATGCGAAGGTATAATACCACATTGACGATGCACAGCAAGTTACTCTCGCGCAAAATAATTGAAGATTGCGTAGATTTTTGAAGCGTCTAACCATGTGGTACAACTGAGAAAAAAGGAGCAGATGTGGACGTGGGTTGAAAATAATTTTTCGGGCTAAATTCTCTTTTTCACTAAGGTTGAGAATTTGTTTCCTTGCTGGATAGAGAAGATATGTCTGATCGCACTGTCAAGATCATGACTGTATACGTGTGGCGGCTTACTGTAGCGGTGCCGTCAGTGTTTAACTCTATTCCAGAAGAATTACCTACTCAGTTAAAACTCATAGAGTACGCCGAACATACAAACAAAAATTGGCTTTTTGAAAATATGTAGTTGTATCTTCGCAATTTTTGGTTGTGCATATTTCTTCCATGGTGGGTTGAGTTCTCGGGGTGCCTCTGCAGTGGGTGGTCTCATATTATGTCTGTATTTCATATCTGTGTCATGTCTTTATCTCATATTATTTTATCGGTAAGGTACATGTAAGGTACCTGTAAGGTAAGTCTTATTTTAAACAATGCGTTTGTATGTTACTATTATTATTTTGTATCGAGTTGGCATGGATCTGTTGTCAATGTCAAAGTAATTTCATTGTGCAAAAAATGTATCTAAAATTCTTTAAACTTATGTCTATTTCCTAATCTTAGCACTGTTAAAAAAAAACTTGTTTTGAAAAACGGGATATGGATGCTAATAAGTCCAATAAAACTTTCCCAAGGTTTCGCGAACTATTCTGTTCACTTTTTCAGGGGCTTAGAAATCTTCAGTGGACTTCATAGCATTCATACCCAGTTTGTATAACAGCTTCGTTGAAAAAAATATATCTGTTATTTTCCACAAATAACCATGTTGACATTATGAAAATAAAATATTGTAAAATATCTATCATTTTTCATGCATAATCTGAGATGTTGTTAACATTTTTCGCAGTATGCACATCACTGCGCAATGAATTCAACCTTAACGAAATAGGAAAGTCTTCTGTCCGTTTGCAGTTAGCTTCTGATAGAATTATCGTAAAATATCGAAGAAAGTGATAGGGTATCTGATTTATTTCTAGTCTTAAGAGTGGTAATCCCCTCGACAGAAGTCGGTGTAGGTGCTATGCATTCACATAGTGAACCACGCAAGAAACCTTGACCAGACTTATTTTTGTATACCTCTGCTGGCTCTATCGTTGAAGATAGCCGATGACAGTAAACGAGGAAGTTGTAGACTGAAGAATAAAATAGGTATATTCGGAAGCACTTCTTTTACACTTACTTTTATTGCTCTGTTATGGCTATCTGCACACTCGAATTGAGCATTTACGAGGGCCCTTTAGAGTGATTTAGGAACAAATAGTACAATAAAGCTCCGAAGAGACCCAGTTTGTTCTTTAAACTCCAACGCGCTCAATTTCTAGCACAATATATCTTCAACGGTAGAGTCTAGAGGTATAAGAAATTATCCTGCAAGTCATATTCACTGGGTGGTACCTACTCTCGAGCCTTAAAATATCATTTTTCCTTGCAGCATCAATATAAGCACGACTGTCTCATCCTTGTGCACAATTTCTGCCGTTTTTTCAACTTATTGGTGTGCTAGACAAACTGTAAAAACTTAAAAAAAGCACACAAACTCGCCATCCTTGAAATATATAGGTACTTTTCACTTTTCTTAAACAGTCTTAAATTAAAACAACACACTGAGTGTAAAACCAGAATTCTATACTTAATTACGACACGAAGCTCAAAATTTTAGGTTCTTTTCGAAAATGCGTGAAACAGGTTAGCAGGCAACAATTGTCACATTTGACCCAGTTCTGAGTCAAGGTCCTTACTGGCCAGTGGCCGATCGGGAGATGATCGAGCTCGAGTAGCCACGAAATAATTCTGGCCTTGCTGAGTACGAAAAGAGAAATCTCACTGCGTCGCATGTGCAAGGCTGCGTTAATTTCGGTCTTTAAACAATTGGAAATGTTTTCGGCACTACAACGAAAAAAGGGCAAGGTTTTTTTACAATGACTGGCTTTCTTAAAAATTTTGCACCCAGGTGATTCCATGTTGGGGTTCCACCTGCTTGGGAACCCAGGTATAGACCATGAAACCATAGAAGAATGGCTCCTTTTTCTATGATGAAACGCAGCAGCTCTTTTCTCAACGGGAAAAATGATTTCTGTTTCACAGCTTGGGTCATTTGAGGTCTATGAATGAATGACTATAGTTAATTCACGCGATAACTAAATTAATCAAACCCATCCTTTAGTACATCCGTGAGCATCTGAAGATATTTCACACGAACACTTGTGGTTTACAACAACTTCTTTCCCCTCAATCATATCTTGACGTCACACTCTTGGTTTTACCCGAATATTAGTTTAACAAGTACTTATGGCAGCACATTCAAGTTCGAACCTGGCATGAGATGGCGCTCCGTGGTGCCCCAGGCACAAAATTACAATCACTAACATCACACACACACACACACACACACACACACACACACACACACACACACACACACACACACACACACACACACACAC
>QKMV01001710.1:0-15128 GCA_003287335.1 Lednia tumana
TAATTCCCCGACGCCAATAGACCAGGGCCACAGGGCCAGTTGTCAATACAGTGCGTCGTTAAACACCACCAAAAAAAAAAAAAAAAGACATGAGTCTTAAAAATGTAAAAACGGTTTCTTCATCGTTCGGACGGGTGGCAGCGCCACTGGCAGCATGGCGGGCTGCAGTCGTGTTTGAGTGGAGACAGAGGTGGTTTTCGCGTCGAGAAAGCTTGTGGGAAAACGACTCGATCGGAGATGCTACAAGTCACCTGCTTGTCGCGTCGTTTTATGAGTTCCGTGTCGACCGGGTAATGAGCGAGATGACATTCTGTGGTGAGGCGACGGATGCGATTTGGTTTTGTACCGGCACGATTTAACTCGGTCGGTGCATGGCGGGATAAGGTGCATCTGATGACGGGAAATTATTGCATTCCTATGCAGTCAACGTCATCAGCACAAGAAAAATACGTTCCGATATAGAAAAAGGCTACCAAGAACTACAACGCTTTTGAGAGACTACCTACGCGAAAAAAAATACCACACGCTCGGCATTGTTAGTAGTTTGGCGTACGAACACTGTGAGCGCTGTTTCACTTTCAACCCTCGCTCTCTTTTGTCTCCTGTCTCACTTACTCTCAGCATGGAATAAACAAGGCGTTGCCTGTTCACCGGTCACCGTCACTGGCAGTGCGGAAGAGAAGCTCTCCCACAAAATGTGAGATGGAAGATAAATGCAGGGACAGCAAACCCTTAGCGATGGCAGTCTAGGCTGCAGTGCTCTCGATTTTTTCCAGCGCCATCTCTTGGTTGTAAGCTGAACTACCAACACTAGATCTTCTATCTCTCTTTTCCGATACTCTCTCCCTTTTCCCCACGTAGACCGTTTAACAGAGGGGTTGTAGTTCTTGGCAACGCCTTTATTCTATGGTTCTCATCAAGCTCAGATGGCCATTACCATTTCTACGATGCACCCTAATTGAAACATATTGTTACTTTTTTGTTTCAATTGGTAGGCATGGCAGGTCTATTTAGATTATTTTTGTATTTTATTGTGCTCGGCTTAAAAAGCAAAAACACGCACTTTTTCCAATTTTTACTAGAAAGCATTTCAAGCGACCTATAAACTTTTCAAAATGACATATATTTGGTTGCTCAAAATGATTGAATTCATCGTTATACGACTCTGACGTAATGTCATTGCTGTGATAGGCTGTTGCCCAAGTTTCGAAATAAAAAAAAACGTTTCTAATGGTACGGTTGGGTATCAAGTAGGCGTAAACGCCAACTCTGACGTCAGTGTACGTTTTGCGTTAAAAGAAACTTACTGGATTTTAAGAATATCAAATTCACTTCAAAAATACCTGCTTACTCGAGGACATGAACCCCGGACCTTTTGCTTACCGGGTAAATGCTTTCGAGTCCGCGAGTAAATGAGTAAATGTAAAGTAAATGTCCTCGAGTAAGCAGGTATTTTTGAAGTGAGTTTAATATTCCTAAAATTATAACTAGCCGTGTATATGGCTTTAAATGTTTAATCCTTGTCAGCTTACTGGATTGGTCGTGGTAGGAATAACATTACTGACGATACAAATTGTGTTTTCCAAAGATAATTCTCGTATTTTCTGTGATCAAATATTCGAACAGTTGTATTTCACACGTATTGATGAGCAAGGAAATGAAAAAATCAACACAGAATTGAACCAAATATTTTGAAGCGTGCTTCCAGCCGTGCACTTTTACTATCGAAGCTTCAAATATGGCCGTTTAGGCCTTGAAACCCTTATGCTAACAAGACTGTATAGCAAGCTTCAAATATGGCCGTTTAGGCCTTGAAAACCTTATGCTAACAAGACTGTATAGCAAGCTTAAAATATGGCCGTTTAGGCCTTGGAAACCTTGTGCTAACAAGACTGTATAGCAAGCTTAAAATATGGCCGCTTAGGCATTGGAAACCTAATGGTAACAAGACTGTATAGCAAGCTTCAAATATGGCCGCTTAGGCATTGGAAACCTAATGGTAACAAGACTGTACAGCAAGCTACAAATATGACCGTTCAGGCCTTGGAAACCTTGTGGTAACAAGACTGTATAGCAAGCTTCAAACATGGCCGTTTAGGCCTTGGAAACCTTGTGGTAACAAGACTGTATTGCAAGCTTCAAACATGGCCGTTTAGGCCTTGGAAACCTTGTGGTAACAAGACTGTATTGCAAGCTTCAAACATGGTCGTTTAGACCTTGGAAACCTTATGGTAACAAGACTGTACAGCAAGCTTCAATCATGGTCGTTGAGACGTTGGAAACCTTATGGTAACAAGGCTGCAGTCGTATTTTTCACTTTCTGGCTTAAAAATTCACAAACAAAATTCAATACACGTATGCAAACTGAACCGTTCTCGGCAGATGACAAGGTAAGTTTTCTTTGAATTTTAACACATGTTTATTTGGACATGGTTTAGCACGCTGGGAAGTTTCCTTTCAAGGACGCCCGTCTTCAGGACTGGAACTGGACGTGCATCCTGAAGATGATTAAGGTTGGAACTGTCTAAATACGCAGGGGATATTCAAGGCCATTCCAATATTCTTTCCTTTTTAAACCTTTTTAATTTTTAGATAATGTACATGGTAACTTTCTGGAACCCATGGGAAGACAATGAAATCAAAGGGGGTAACAACTGCCCAAGTTTTGAACTTTTCGACGCAATACGTTTTATCTTAAATGAATCAGATGGTTGTCAAATAAACCCAGCCGTTGACTTAATCGAAGAATGGTACACCAGAGTTTATTACGAACATAAAGCATACATATGTGTCAATTACTAATACAATTTTCTCTTAAAGTTTAGTATCTACTAATTGATAACCTTCCATTTAAAAATATTTCATCGCCAACATAGCACTTTCTGAAACTGGCTAGGTTCGATATTATTTCTATTGGTACGTACTACGCAAGAAACATTTACTTTAAAATAAAAATTATCCTGTATATTTTCTTGCTTTTACCTCTCATCGGCCAAATGACGTTATTAATAAAACTGTGGGAAAATGTAGGTAGAAGTCACTCTCCACTAACGCAAAATAAAAAGTAAAATATGAAACGCAAAACTTTAATATACAATGACACGACCATAAATTTAATAAAATCTAGCAAACTGCTTCAGTACCCACAGACAAAACTAAACTATACGAGACAGAGATAACAAATAAAGCTCGGGCTGAAAACAGAGAGAGAGAGGCGTGATTCGATATAATAACTCAGACTCGCCGATCTACGACAAGTTTAATGCACCAATTCCGAGTCGTCACGACTTGGAAATAGCGAGCGCACACCGCAGCATCGTCGAGTTTCCGTGGTCGATTCCGAAATTGAGATCTGCCACCAGAAGATTATATGCTTGCTCATACAAACCTAACCGAACCAATCAGCTAACCTAATTGTTATTATAGCTGGAGATATAGTGAAGAAGCTGCCATGCGATTATTGTTATCCGGCTTCATGGGAGTTCTGGATTGTGTACGCTGCTATGCCGGCTCATTATTGTTCAAATAGTACAATTAGGTACGTGCGGGAGCCTGTGTATTCTGAATGGCATCTCGAATTGTTCGGGATGTAATTTAAGTGGAAATTGTGATGCAAATGCTCATCTTTTAGCGTACTAAAATCTTCATCTCTATACGTAACGTTCATTCTATTGTATATAGCTTTGTTGATCTATGGGTGTCGTTAAAATGTTAACGATCTGTCAAATATTTATCATCACCACAACGACGGCCAATAATATGTAAGTTGTCATGGCGATGACTTGCGTTTTAAGTACCTGAACGGGAAAACAGTAACAGCAGCAGACAGGAAGGGCGGACGAAATAAAATAACGTTGGCAACTTGGTGGGAAACTCGGAAAATGTGACAAAGCCGGGTGAGTGTGTGTACCGCTCAACAGACAGGAATGCGAAAATGCAAGAAACGGAAATGCACATGTAGTTTGTGGGGTAATTGCGTTTCAGTTTGTGCACAGCAAAGCGAATCCAATCACGAAATTGAGCAGAATTTAATTTAATTTTTGGTTTGACGATTTCCTTTTTTAATTCACAGTATTTTCATGCATTCTAGCTGAGATTGTTTACTCGCCTCTATTAAAATATCAGACCCATTCGATGCATTCTGTTGCAGAAATACGTCGACCCTCGGGAATATGCCTTGCGCCCAAGACAATGCGACAGCTTCTCCACACTTGTGTCCGCAAAAAATCGTCACGCGGCTGTGCACAGCGCCATGGAGCATCAATCGCAAATCCGTCGTCGTCTTTGCCTCTTCTCCAAACGCAATCACATTGAAAATTATAACCATCTAGTAGATCCAATTGAACACAGGGGGCTGGTTGTAAATAGCAATAATAACAACAGAATAAGTCAGCAGACACAGTGGCGGGACTACAATTCTTTACACAATAGTCTGAAATTGATTGGACGATATCGCGGCTAAAGCTGCTAAGTTTCCACATGAAATTCGCGCGAAGAAATTTGAAGTTTTTTTCACCCATATTGGACGCTGAGCTAATCAGATACATCTATAAGTACATTGTTGGTTTAAATAGGCATCTCTGATTAGTGGAAGGATCACAATGGTAACATAAAAAACACCGCGGATTTCGCATTGTAAAAAAACGTATCAAAATAAGCTGAAAACTAAATTGAAGTTAAGTGGACCATAAGTATTTTAAGTATTAATAAGTATAGCTTAGTTGTCCTATTTATTATATTGATTTCTATCAAGTATAGTAGATAGCAGAGACGTAGAAAAAGTTAAAACCTGCAGCTGGACCATAAAATTTTACTGGACCACATTGTACAAATTCAGCAAACTAACGGGAAAAGAAGAGCCTGATATTTCTGTCAATTTAGGTTCGAAGGTAACTACTACAAATCAGTCAAGACATTTCCTAATTCATACCAAGTATATCTCGATCACAAACTATTATTTTAAAACTTTTCCGCAGGTTACATTTATTATAAAACGTTTTCACGTGGTCAGTCTCGTATATTGTTGTTGCTTTTGAACATTTTGATTTCCTGAAGACTCCAGTCTATGTGCGATTTAGGGGCAGTTTTCAGTCAAAATTAACGCATTGGCTGTTACCGTGTGAATGGAGAGTTAACGGATTAACGACGCATTGTAAAACAGGTCCTAATTCCATGTAGGTTGGGTCACTTGCATCGTGGAACATAATTATATTTGGTCATCGCGACAACCTCTCACTCAGCGGGTCTTGAATTGGCAAAGAAGCTGCCAGTTATCCCTGCATTTACCTACAATGGTCATGGAAAACCAGCAGCCTCGGCGGTAAACGCTCGCACAGGCGCTCGCTGTTTTCATCTGTTTTCTTCTGTTTTGTGCATAAAAGCAATGCGCAATGCTACACGTAAGTAATTCGGTACAACTCGAGAATCAGGCCCCTGGGGCCCTATTCTCTAACTTGTCTCGCTGCGATGATGAGACGAGAACTCCAATAAGCGATTCCTGCGTACTGTTTATTATAGTGAGAATGATAACCGTTTACTCGATACCGATAGAGTTCTCGTCATATCTCGCAGCGAGAAAAGCTATGGAATAAGGTCCAAGGTGACAAAAAATCTGTCGCGCTCGAGATTTAGTTCGAGTGAACAGGCTGGTAAAGATGCGAATGAGTATGCGAAAGAATGGCTTGCGAAAAACACATGAAAATCACAATTCCAGCTAGCCGGCGAGCCCAGTATCTACGCCACTGATGAAGTCAACCTCCATTATATCCATCCTTAATAATCCGTCCTTAATAACGAGCGAGCGCGACTTACGAGAACAATCAGCGATTCGCTCGACAATTTGTCTCTGCCGAGTCGAGCAGAGTCGAGTCGAGTCTTTAACAGATCGGCACGATCTAGAGAGGAATGCTTTGCTAATTCGATGCACGAGTTGAGTTGATGCGCTGCACACTGGATGGCTTGTTTCAACCACTGTTTGTGTGCACTGTGCACTTTGATTACCGCATGATGCGCGATGAAATATAGGACGTGGTGTACACGCTACTTTACACCACCAACTCCATCCTACCATGGTTGCCGATTTGTTCCGGTGGTATTTCTGTGTGATGCTGACCAGGAAAACGCTATGCAAATATTATCGCGTTGTAAAAGCGACCGAAAATGAGAATGTCCCAATTCGTTTTCACGATACATCTTTGTGTCACATAAATGGCCACTATTCCGAACCAGCTGGAAGATAACGCCATGTAGAAACCAATCAAGTAATGGTTGCATTCGATGAGCGGAACACAGCGGCCATTTCTGTGGCACAAAGTTTCTCGTGACGTCACGTGAAAACTATCAGCTGTTTTTTTCTCATATAGGCTGTCAAAGAACTCTGTGTCTGATGTTGCAATTTCGATCCACCTTTGTCAATCTTTGGAGATAATTTTAAATAAATAACTAATTGATCGATTTGACTGGAAACCTGCGATGTTAGTGTGCAGCACAAGCGTGAGCACAAGCGCTCAGCAAAAAATCAACCTGCTAGCCAACGCAACTCCAAAAAAACCAAAAACTAAAACGAAGAAAGACAGACTTTTCCTCTAGGTCTTGCTATAGCACTAAGATTAAGATCTTGCGCAATCGTAGCGGAGTTTTAGTAGGGGTTCTTCACAAAAAAAAGAACTCACATTCATGCCCAGCATTGTGAGGAAAAGTTCCTGGAAAACCAGCAATTAATTTGTGAGGGAATTTTTTTCAAAATATGGTACAGCTTTGAATTTCTTCTTGTTCGTTTACAGCAATCCGAATCTTTTTTTAGCTGAGACCAAAAACTCACAAATGTAAATGGCGTTGGAACCTTTTAATGCGCGTGTTATATATGATTATTTTGTTGACATACTGGAAAAACTGGTGGCAGGTGAGTTGGTTATGTAACATGATGCTATCTAAGGTTGGTGCCGTCACACAGCTCTAAAAGAAAGCCATTAATCCAGCTGTTGACATTGTCAGGATTTTTACCACTCATCCTACAAAACGTTAATGTATGTGACATACAACGTTTGCATCACGGGGACATCCTTGAAGAAAATTGTGTCAAGAGATAGATTGCCGTTGAAAAGGAGATCCCCGACTTTGCTTTTGATTTCATCATTATGTTAAATTTTCTTCCGATCTTATCATTAGATGAGGAAACACAACTACAACATTGAACACAGAGCACGGCAACTGTCACCAGCATTGTGTGGCCGTTCCGAAAACGGGCGAGAAGCAGTGAATATTCGATTCAATTACAAGTTAAGTCTCAGATTCACGGACCGAAGAGAAAATTTTCATCCGCGAAAAATTAGCAAGACACCAACAAAGTTACGAATCATTCTTCAGTTTTCAGTTTTGCCCAATTGCCTGACGCCCCCGTATTACCGTTCTAGTCGCAATCAGCCGACAAAACCCAGTCCAGACTGTGTCATTACGACAAAACAATAACGCGAATCAAGTACACACACATACATCACACACACACACACACATACACGACATTACGCGAGCAACTTTACGTAAATTGCAACTAAAAATACTATATAATGACCATTATGCTTGTGCTTTGCTGTGCTACGAAATTGCGAAACAACCATTCAGGCGCACTGCTTCCCAGAGGTCTTTCATGGCCTCGACAATTTCTTGGTTGTGTTGTGTTCGGTCTTAAAACATTGACGTCCCCAGCACGCAAGTGAATTATTGCAGCCAGCCACACGAATTACCTCATTATCGTTATTAGTATTATTATTGTTCTATTTCAGAATTATGCTAGATGTTTTCCATCGTTATATTTGCTCAGCCTTCGAAATCCCAACACATTTGTGACACTATAGAAAACAAGTGAAAGTTTTTGAGAGGTTCGTTTTGTAGGTCTCAATGATTTGACCTGTTGAATGACTTCATGGTTTGTTTGATTCAATTAGTAACTTCACTTAACGAGCAGAAAATTCATGTAATATACTTGAAATCTGCGGTTCGTTTATGCGTTCACTCAACTAAGCCCCCGTTTAGCCGCATACGTTTCGTCAGCTTACTCCCGCTTACTCACGCATTTCCACAAATTTTTCATCAAATTAGATCAAACACCTCACATCTCAGCGGTTATCACATTCTTCTGAAATGGACCACTAGCATTCCAGAGCCAATCAGCATTGTGGGATTTTTAATGCCATTAGAAAAGCATTGATCCCACAACATTGATTGACTCTGGAATGCCTTCTTTATAGTCGTCCATCAGCTAGATTCAATTCTATTTTGCCAAAGTGCGATTATGAGGGGTTTCATACCTAAATTCAATGTATGCCACCCCTTCACCGTAGCGTACCAGAGTTTACCCAAATAAATTCGCACTGTTCAGTTTTCATTTTACTTCAAAAATATCCAGCTGGTCGGGGTCTCAAACCCCAATCCTGCGGGTTTCGCGTTCGATGCTCAACACCCTGCGCTATCTAGACATGAATGACATCTCTGAAGTGAAATGAACGAATATGAGGGGTGGGTCTCCAAAGAGTAATGAACCAACCGGCTTTGATATACGTTGAAGATCGCTCTGATAGCAAGTGCATCCATCTGCTCCGCAATGTATTCAATTTAACCCATAATTTAACCCCGGACGCGACATCCAAAGAACCGGGGTTTGAGTCCCCGACTAGTCAAACATTTTGGAAGTGAAATTAATATTTACCAACGATACCCCAGCACGGTTTAATGGTTTATGTTTAAATCGACCGATTCACACTCTTCTCGAGCTTTACAACAGTCACACACCACCTTTTACTTCAGCGCAGATTAGTGGCTTTCCGGTCCCAGCATCCGCGCCCGTATATTCCGTCAAACGTCCGTCTCTCGGACTATCGGCCGCTCGCCGTAAATCTCGCGGCCAGCCTCCCCTCGCTCACTGGAGCATTCACTCATCGCTCGCTCGCTCGCATATTTCCCAGCGAGCACGTGGCTCGACAAATCTAGATCGTAAATGTAACAATAACAATGAACGTTTTATTTATGGCTAATGGTTGATCAACTGATTATCCATGGCCTCCCACACACCAGAGCACCCTTGCCCCTTTTACGTATACAGACCACTTCTTCGATCTTCTCCTTCGTCTTCTTCTACGTCGTCGTCGTCGTCGTCGTCGTCGTCGTCTTCGCTGTGGGTGGTAAGCGAACATGATAAATCTCCGAACCGATATCGGGGGCCACGCTCGATTACTGGCAAGTGGGTGGATGTATTTATGGAAGGAGGACGTAAATCTGAATTCATGATTGTCAAGAATATTTGGCAGAGCCATTAATTGTGTGATTTTAAAGTCGATATACATAGGTAGTAGTGTTATAAGTGCTCTAAGAATGGAAGGTTATATTTTATCTAGGCACAACCGATTGAACTTTTACCATTTTTTATTGAAATACTGGGGACTTTTTCAAGAAATAATAATTTCCTGATAGGAAATGCATTAATATCGATACTTTCCCTGTTCAAATTTCATGGTTACATTAAATCCATACCCGCATACACATAGCACTTGCCAGCTTGCACATCTAAGCAGGTATACCTCATTAACATCTTAACATTCCATTTAATTGGTAAAGTCAATTACATGGTAATTACAAGCATATAACTCGTAAGTGCTAAATTAGCTACAATAGTAAGATACTGTTTTTTTGATTATCTCCTCATTTTTTCAAGTTGCAACTTTGCGTAATCTTGACTCTTGACATGATTGTTAAAAGTCTTTGAAGCAACAAAACACCGCTCGAGAGGGGAAGACAGTTCAACTAAAAACTATAAAGGATGTCGAAAACTTTACATTGCATTGTTTGGTGTTGACGTAAACTTGAGCAGATTAGCGCATTGTTCGCGCACAGATTAAGCTCTCGGGTTAATCGTATGTTTTCATCGGCCAAGTCATTGAATGGCACGCACTAATTATCAACGCGGTGGTGCCGTAATGAGCGCCGCCGATGCCCACGTACCGTGATGCTAACTCGCGCGCGGTAACCTTGCAGTTTTACCTACCGAAAGAACAGCCGGAGCAAGGCTGCTCGAGATTTAGGCCCACTACGCGACATGCAGATATATTATAGTAATAATTCATTTCAATTCAACTTTTCGATACCATTTATTTCCTGATTTTTAAATCCAATCTTGTAGAACTAGGTGGCCATGAGTTTTGAGATGCGACAATTGTGTAAGCTTGCCTCAACTGTTCAATGATGCCGAATTTGACCCTTCCGTGTTTTGTTTCTCTTGTTTCTGACTGAAGTATGCTTCTGCGATCACTTCCGAATTGACAACATTCAAAAAGGCTTAATCCAGAGTCAACAAGGACGTTTTTAAATGTAGCCCCATAAGAAAAGCACTACACGCACGATTTTAATCGTCTCTGGAATGACTTTTTGAATGTGGTCTATTGTTTTTTCGTGACCTGACGTGCACCAGACTTCTGACAATGTTCTCTCGCCATTCGGTCGGCTATTCAAATAGTTTCAAGTACAGACCATTTGAATGCCAAAACAAAACTATTTTCACAGCAATAGTTTAGTCTGGTGATTAAACTTGCCCTTAAATTATCCACAGCAGTGCAAGTCTGTAAATAATTGTGATACGCTTTAACCTTGGTTGTAAAAGTCCGTGGACAACTCTTTGGAAACGTCACTGTTTGGAACTGCCTGTGTATCAGCTCATAAAATGTTTCAAATTGAGACCGAACAGTTTGGCATGTTGGATAAACCAGTTTTCGTTAGTTCACTGAAGTTAAGCAACATTGCGATGGAACGAAGACTGGATAGGTGACCATTCGTAGAAAGACCCACTTCTGTTCAGGAGAGAGGTAGGAGGATTTGAAGCTAGTGCTGCACCATGCACCTTGCCATCAACCTCTCGACAGCACAGATTAGTGGGGGCATCCCATGCTGTTCGAGTTGAACCGTATTTCGGAAGGGACGTTTAGCGGTGGTCTCCTTGGTGTTTTCCGACAGGAGGAGGCTACGTTCTGGCACCGGGTTTCCTCTTCCCTGTTAGGTTCATCATCACCCTCATTATCACCCCATTCACCGACGCCATTACACTAGTGCTACAGGACTACCTGTTAACAGTGTGCCGTTAAACACCACGAAATAAAAATGAAAAAGACGAGGATTGGGGACTATCGACTGTCCTTGAAACTGCTGTATGTGCCTAGCATGGAGAGCGATTTCGTTTGATTGGTTTAGAGGTTCCGTAACTGACTCTTTTTGTGCCCCAAAAATGCCCAAAAACTTCTGAAAAAAATAACTGTATTGAGAAAGGATAAATAGAGGTACCTGACTAGACCACAACCTATTGACTCATAAGGCCTAGCCTCAAATAGTTTTCAAACGTGGCTTAAATGAGGTACTTTCAAAAATGCATAATTACAAATAAATCCAAATATATGGACACCAATTTTAGTCTGGTACCGCTGTTTCCTTCTTCTCCATGCACTGTTTTTTTTTCAGGATTTTACATAAATATTAAGGACATAAAAGATGTCGGATACAAGGCCCGCAAACCTTCGCAAATATACCTAGCCAGCCGTCCAGAGCCACCTTTAAGAAATTCTCTTGTTAAAATAGCTGGTTCAAAAAAGCAAAACCTTTGAGATTTTTCAGACGACGCACAGATTTCGGCCCGCACAAGCTTTTTTTATTTAAATTAGAAAAAACAGTTCAGTTTTTGTTCCTAGTTTAAAGCCGCATAATGTGTCAAAATGGACAACACCCCTCTGCGAACCAAAAAAACAAAGGAAACAACTAAAACAATCCACAAGCACACCATTGCCATTCAAAATGATACCATCCACTCCAAAGCAACACCGGTAACCAAATTACCATACCGTTTAGCAATCCGCGCCTCCATTACCTGCACCGTGTTTAAGAACCACCACTTTTCTTTCTTTTCCACGTTTATTCAGCTCGATCGGCCGTGATTGCATCCGAAGATAGCATTGTGTTACCTTGTGTGGGTGTTTGATGCATCGCATAGAGAAGGGTGACATTGCCCACCTTGCTTGTTCGCCGTCAAGATGACCCTAGCTGCATAGCAGCTTGATCGGATGAGCTCACATCTAGGGCGCTCCAACATGTAAACACGGGACTCTTTATAATACTTAGTGAAAGTATAGGTTCGTAGCTCGGTTAAGTCGTTTTTACTCATGTGTTTACATTGTTAGCGTGTAAAAGTAATGGGTTATGGCAAGTTATGCTACGTATTTTTAAACAGTTTGATGGTAAGAGAACAGTGGTTGCTATACAGATGCTAAAACGTCCAGTGGTTCAAGGTATTGTCGATGGGTTTCTTCATAATGAGCAAATACGGTTCGGGGGAAATTATGAGATGGCAGATCTTTCTTTCTTCCCCATCCTTTCGTTGCTTTGTTAGATGTATTGGGCTAGTAGCTAGAGAGTAACAGAGAGAGTGACTAGTTGACATAGAGCCGGATCGCCCATTACGGCACTTCTAAACGATGATATGGGTATGCTATGGGTACATCATATCATTATCTAAGACACAAACCCTTAATATAATATGAACTCAACTTGTTTGTAAAATGATTCCATGACTTGATATCATGTTATATATATGTATCGTATCTCGCCTCGATATCGATCTGAAGATTCTGGAAGTTGTAACGAAGAACGACAGTGACAGGCTCAAATCTTTGGCAAAATCAGCATGCGAGTGATCCTCACCTCTGGCTATTGGCACAGCACATAAATCATACTGTATCAATATTTGTTTAGGTGCGTTTTATTGACGCACTCTCCAATTGTGTCTACAGTAACATAGCTATCATTGTTTCAAAGAGTCCATGGTCTCGGAACTTTTATGTTAGAATTGATTGAGTCAATTTTCATTTCAGGAATAGAATTTGATTGCGCGCGATTTTAGACACAATCTTGCTTCAGATGGCTGTAACAATAACGTATCACACGTATCGTATTCTGTCATGAAGTCGGAACCAATATTGCATTAGTGAGTTTGTATGAAAGCGATTACGTTACATACATTATCATGTATCAGCATCTTGTTTTAATTGTTTTAAATCAATTCTAATTTCAACTCTCGCGACCAGTGAAATCACTTTTCTTTCATCGCTCTATGTCCATACATTATTTTGCACAATTAAATAAATCGCAACAAGCTGCCTCTTTCTAAAATACAATATACCTACTGTACTAGCAGTAAACATAACCCAATTCATTCGTATATACTATTTTCGACAGCCATTAATTACAAAATTACTATTACCTTCTCCTCGCGGCTAAATTAAGATCTTAAAAGCGTAATTACACTCCCTAGTTCAATGCGTGGGTCACCATTTTGTATTTGACCTTATTAACAATATGCCGTCTCACATAGGTGTTTACAGTCATTAGCTCATATGCCGAGTTATTTCCGTAAGGTTGGGTCTTGCTCGAGCTTGCGGCGGGTTTCTCCAATGGGTATTGCTTTAATGTGTTACTGATAATTGACAAAGACAGTGATTATTTGATTAATAACATGCTATTTGTAGCAACACCGATCGACGCACAAGTGCGCCTCTAGCGGTGACTTGAATGCACGGTGACCGGTCGGTGTGACGATCGGAATATTCCTTTCAGTGGTAACGGAAATTAGTTCCTCGAGAACATTCTGAAGGAAGCTCATATCAAAAAATTGAAGGTGAAGAAATCCACCAGGCATGGAAGAAATGGAAAGGATTGGATGTGCAGAACTGAAAGAAAGATATGATTGATATGTGTGAAGTGTGTAAAGGTTTGATTGTGAGAGCAGGGATACAATATAATATTTATTTCAAATGCCTTGTTCTTTTGATGCTCATATCTGGCTGAAACTAAATTGTAAAATAAATAATATGCAGATCAGTTTCATTAAATTTTAAGAATATTAAAATCACTTCAAAAATACCTGCTTAGCTCAGTGGTAGAGCATTTCCCCGGTAAGCAAAAGGTCCGGGGTTCAAGTCCTCGAGTTAGCAGGTATTTTTGAAGTGATTTTAATATTCTTAAAATTATTACTAGCCGTGTAATTGGCTTTAAAAAAGTTTATTCCTCGTAGTTTCATGAAATGTTTAAGTTGTTAATGTTATTAAAGTTCGTATAGTTCTACTGATAGTTCCATTGTATACGGGACAGGGATGTCTCCTAACTCGTTCCCATCCCAATCCACCGACCCGTGCAGACATGAAGAATTATCAGCTTTTTGGCGACATTAGAGATCATCTTGAACAGAAAATCAAAAAAGTTCTCCAGCTCGTAGGTCAAATAGAATCCTTCGAAAAATCGGAACCCAATTCGGATAATCTTTCCTTGTGTGGGCTTATTATAGAACGGTGTTTTTTATAACACAAATTACTCCTTAAGTTAAATTAAATTAGTTAGTATAGTTCACCAATGATTAAATACCTGAAATTAACATCAGGAAGGGAAAAAACCTCGGAAATTTTGTTTTAACCGTTTACTACTTGATGCTGGAAAGACCATTTTAACCACACTGTAAACTGTCTATTCTAACTTCTTGAATGATTGATGGAGATTATCGTCAGTTTGGTTGATCCCAAATTCGGGGTTAGAATAAAGACGCAGTTATGGAAATATTATTTTGCCATTGTGCGAATGAGCATGCAATCATGGACAAGTAGAAACCATATTTTCTTTGTAAAAAAAAACGGTTAATTAACTAAGTATCACCACCAAGAACTTCTACCAAACAAACTTTGCAGTGATTCCCAGTTAATTAACAGTTTTTTTTTTAAGCTAGTGCCAAGATTAAGTAGAAGACATGAGTTTAAAGAAATAATTTCTTGTCTTTGTTTTGGGATATACCGTAATTGCACAAGAGACGGCAATCTTTCGCATATCTTGGATCTTCGCTAGTCAATCCATTGAGACGCTGGAATCTAAATGATCGATTTTTAGCTTAGCCCATGGCTTAACAACGCACTCAGCCTTGACCTTAAATGGGCTCCGCACCGAAATATTGCGTTTTGTAATATTTTGACGAAGAACTACATATTTTTAAGAATATTAAAATCACTTCAAAAATACCTGCTTACTCGAGAACTTGAACCCCGGACCTTTTGCTTACC
>QKMV01001711.1:0-15112 GCA_003287335.1 Lednia tumana
ATATAAATATATTGAATTGAATTCTGTGTGTATCTGAGCAATCGTGAACGACATCCGTGGATTTTCGTGTTATATGAAAATGTAGTTTGATACACGTGAAATCTTGAACCAGCTCGCAAGAAACTTGCCGAGTTTTGAATACTGAACTTGCATTTCCTTTGAAAATACAAGGCATACAAGTGTGTTTGAGTGCATATTTGTATGATGTACATTTCTACATAGAATGCCAAGAAATTTGCTTTTAATCTTCGGTCCGCACAAAGATGAACGTCAGAGTAGCAACGTTGTCGTTTACATAGTTTCCTAGTTATAAAAGCGTTTATTTAAGATGTTTTTACAACTAAACACATTTTACTAATTATTTTGCTTTGAGAAAATAAAGCAACCCGCTTAAGCTTTAGAAATACTTCTGCAAGAATATTATGTGATTTTGATTAAAAGCTCGTTCCTTTTTCGTCTGTTATATATAAAGAAAATATCCTTGTATCCACATAGGCAATTTCGCACAAAATCACAATCGACAAAACCGCACAATTTCCTTTATTCAGTCACATTTGTATATGGCTTCGACTGTCAACACTCGTTACGACAGTTTTACAGTTTTCCTTATCAAGTTCGCCTAATTTTAATTGAAATCGTCTCTCCATACTGTTCGATGCTTTTACTACAAAGTACGTTTTATCTCGACTTTTCAGCGTGCTTGGCCCTAACGTGAAACCTTACCAAAGGCTCAAAGCTAACCCTAACGAAGGTGAACCGCAAACTCGTGTTTATGCTATTGAAACCTTGCGACAAACACTGAATGCATAATCTCCGAAAATAACTCATCAGCATGTTCACAATTTAAACACATGACAGCAAACTTAATTCATAAATTCACACCTATAAGCTAGACAAATCATAATGAGGAGGACGAGAGTTATAAGAAAAATGGAACCAGTCGGGGTCAACAAGCTCTTTGAAAAGAAATTTAGATCGGTTACACTTTTTTAGATTGGCACATTCTTTATGTTGGTTTTAATACTATTTTAAAAACCCCTTACTTTTTAATTTATAGTTACTTTTATGCGTTACTGTATTGACGCCGTTTTTAGTGGGCCCTGCATTGAGCTCTCCAGTTACAGTACACCGAATAGCAGCTATGCTTGGAAGTACCTACCAAAATTATGCAGAACAACGTACCTTCCTTCGTGATTGCATTCAGCATGTGCTATTCATCTTGATATACACAATACAAATTATTACCCCTATAAGGTTATAAATAATCCCAGTTCATCCCGTTTCTTTGTCAAGCATCCGGATTACTTATTCTTCTTGACACTTGGATTAAACTGGGTGGCCAATGTTCGCTTCCATTTGTTGGACAGACGCAACACATGCTTTGACCAGGTAGGTAACCAAGGTACGTCCTTTATCGTGTTCGCGAGGGAGTGACTATACTATTGAAGGAGGATCGGAAAACTGCTTCGCAGTCTGGACATAGATTTAATTATTCCATCAGCCGCTTTTGAACAGGAGTAACTATGATGACCGTTCTCCAAATATAGACGCATACAATAAATATTGAGAGACGCGTGTTATTAAAGAATCTCGTTTCTTTTGAATTGTATCATGCCGCTAATAAAATACGTTTCGTGATGTCAGGTTTTATTCGTCATTTTTTCCAGCAGTAGCTATTTTGTAAATGATTTGACGCAAACTGCTCATATTATAAAAGTTGATTATCAAGCAAATGGCCGAACATTAATTTCATTCCAAAGTGACTACAAGTAAATAACCTGTTGTTCAATTTTGTTAGCTTCCATACAGCTTCTAAAATATTGTTTGACACCTTTTATAAGCCATTGTTATTTATAAATTGCATTGATAAATAACAAAAGGGTATGGTTAAAATGTCCTCGGCATGGTGTCTACACTATTTCTCTTGTAACTGAATCTGTGCGATCGTATCACCGGCTCGAATCTTTCACCTTACGCTTCCATGGTTTCAATTCGACTCGAATTAGTAATTCTATTCATTCTGCAACATTTTCATTTAAAAATATGTTTATAATTTATTCTTTTCATGGACAAAAACTGAACACAGTTATCTTGTTTTTGGTGTTCTAACCATTGCCGTTGTCTGTCATCATTTCGACTCAGTGTAATAGAGAATAGATTTGTTTTCGCTAGTCGAGAAGGCTCGGACAACCAGCTAGAAGTTATGACTAAGTGTTGCATGCTAGACTGGCATATTGTGAGATGCGGCTGGACGGTCACGTCACTATCGTCCAGATGCAATCTGAACAACTGAGCGAAAATAATATACGCCTGTTTTTCTCGGGTGTCAAAAATGTGTCGCATTTATCACGGGGTGAACGCCGTGGAAAAGGGAGAGGATAACACTTGCGAAGATTAATGATAGATTCACCCACCCCCCTCTCCCTCATAATGTTTACCCCTCTCATACACTTGTACTGTTGTTTGGCAAGGGAAGAAAGTCTGTTATGAAAAACTATCTGAGGGAAACAAAAAAATCTGGAAGCATCCATAGAGAAGATTTGGTAATTTTATTAACTTTGCCGAGTCACTTTTTTGTTTGTTGGTTGATGATATTATGTTTGTGGGACGTTGTTTCATTTGTCACGCGTTATACTTAAGATAGATGCTCACATTTATAATTTAGAAGAGAATCGTGAACCTGGCGCCTCCACAGCTCCATTTTCACATTGGTGGCTGTGGTGGGATCTATAACCCAGGATACATTTTTGTGTTTAATCTGTCACAACTGAATGATAAAGAACTCAAGTGTTTGATAGAAGTACACAGAAAGCATTCGCTTAAGATCGTCAGGGTGAGTGCATTTGGCCTGTCTGGAAGAATAATTTGTTAGACCTCAAAATATCTGAGATGGGAAATATATTGCATTGTTCGCGTGATGAATAAATTTACAAAAACTACCTCCCTAAGAAAAAAATCTCGTTTTATCGGGAATATCAGGAACCGAGAATGCAAAGCATTTCATTTGTTTGGAAAAGAGATGGGGGTTTTGTTTTTATCAAAACTTTATAAAGTATTCTGATCCCTCTCCCCAAAAGGATGCCCAGAACCAAACCCATAACCATCGCCTTCGGTGGATTTTGGGAAAACATGCATGGGCTGTTTTCAAATATTTAGTTTTAGCAGACTTAAAGAGCAGACTTTACGGAACGTTGGGAGTTTAAGTAGACTTCTTAGCACTCAAACCCAGACTGTAAGAAGGTGTTTTGAAGTCAGGGTCATTCCATGAAAATTTACTGGTGTAAAATAGTGAGCAGGATAATGAGGATAATGAGGAGTGAGGATAATGTCTTCGAAACCAGTCCATACTGATCTGTTATTTTATTTGTCAACTACGAATTTCAAATCTAAGAATCTGCAGAGCCAAGCCAAAATGAAGATGAGCTATTGTACCAACTGGACATCCTTTGAAGTTTTCATTTTATTTTCCAACAAGTTGTTCAAAAGAAAAAAGAGTCTTTCGAATTCTCATTTTTTATCTGACATCCGTAACAGATGATGACGAGATGACTGCAACTGTAAGCGGAGCTGAACATTTTCTTAAAACGAATATGCAAATCGAGTATGCAGATTATTTCGTTGTGTCTCTTTACGAAAGTACTTTTATTCTTTTGCGTTTGATAATAATCAAAGAGCATCCGTCTACATCATGCTTCTCTCTCCCTCTTGCCTTTGAATATTTTATCCTATGACTTCTGCCTTGCATATGCATTTCTGTTCTGCTTTTCTTATACTATCGTTGAAGGTACTATATTTTCTTCAAAACGCCACGAGTTTACATATTACTCCCTTGTGCAAAAGTACTAAGCACTAGCAGTCCACAGCACGTTACGAAGGAAACGTACCTTCATGCGCTCTCATTTCTATTCAGTGATATAAAAATCAACCACCCCAGCAGTTTCTCTGCACGCTATTACTATTCATAAACCGACATGTTCGTTTTGTATTTCGTTTCCCAAATCAATTCATAGCATGTTTTACTGTACTACTTTGGAGCCAAATAATTCCAAAATCACAAGTATTCTAAAGAAAGTCAGAGCAGGAACCACTTTAAATTACATATATGTGTGTGCATGTATTACAATTGGGAATAAACTGTGTGCTGGGTACACACATCTACTAATATAAAAATACGCTATACGTTTTATTGGCCATTTATAAAAAAATATTAAATCTCACTATACTAGTTCTTCTGTTTTCACAATTGCCTCTTAATTTCATCAACTTAAAAATAAACCATCCATTAAAGGGTACACGTATGTACGTGGATTCAGCCCAGTTCAATATGACATTGATGTAACATGACACCCATGAGACCTCCAAAGCGGAGCCCCGCTCCATTTCACACCTCGGGCACTATGACATCACAAACACACACACACACACAAACACACACGCACGTTATGTTACTTGGAAGGCTGTCCACGACACTTGCTTCGTGTCGAACACAAATCCTAGAAACAGAAAAATCAATCTCATAACCCCCTTACCCCTTTGCCGCAAAGCTTTCCCTTTATCTAAGTCTATTACACAGATACGGAGGCTGGTATGGTGGGTGACTCAAAGCCCAGTCCCTAACCATACACTTCGCCCTAAAGCAATGCCATGTCCTTTGGTGTTTCTGTACACCAAATTTTAATTAAAATGTTTATAACGAGTGACCATGTTAATACTGCCTCACAAAAGAGAGAGTATACTAAATAATTTTAACGGTTACTTTTTTACTCTAACGACATCGCATCATATTTGTATAGACTTTTCTTTTTGCTTAGAATCAAAATTTCTTTGTGTTTTTTTTACGAGAAACCCAATCCTCAACGAATTTCTCAGCAGAGTGATGGAAACAACTGAAAAGTGAGAAATGACCAGAATGGACGCAAAACATTGCTGCGTACAATTGCCAGGAATCTACCTTGGGGCGGTGAATCTCTTTGATGTTGTCTCCCGTTGCAGTGCGATGCTGAAACATCACCGCACTCGACACAAGGGTAAATGTACCGCCATGCTGATTGGTTGCTTGTTTTCCAGTTAACCGAACCCCTAATTAATTACCTACATCGATTAATAATTCTACGCGATAGGTATGCACGCGCTCGAGCGTCAATGTGTTGTATATTCTGCAAGTTTCAGGTATATAACAGAGTTTTACTTGTAACATGCGACAAGGGTGTGAATATGTTGCATAAAGTGGGTGAGAATATGTGTGTGGATATCAAATACCAATTAACGTCCCTAGATATTATGAAAAAATATTTATCGACTTGGAGAACTTATTTTTCTGAGCAAACGCACTGCCACTGTTGCTTTTATGGAAAGTGCTTGTATAGACTTGGAAAAACAAATTTCTTTGAAAAATAAACTAAGTGCTTTTCATAGTGTGCACATGCCTTTTAAAAAGTCTTGTAACTGTACATGATTAGTGCTTTTCTATAACCAAAAAAAAATCGGAATCGATTCCTACATAAGCGCATATTTTCCAAATCCTCGTCTTCAGAAGGCTACAAAAAGATGCGATTTATAGCCGCACGTTTCAAATACCCAAAAAAGGGGTAAAAACTGGTCAGAGTTTAATATCCAGCTGACTAAAACTCTGCAACCTGTGTTCTTCTTCATATTTTCTACGATACGAAATGCAAGTCGTTTCTTCTAACAAGTTTGTATTCCAGCCTAATAAAAACTCAGACCAATAAAACACGTCAAGCCTTGCATCCCAAAAAATCTTTTGATTTCCGCACTTCGTTTAACGACTTATTGTCATACTCAGATACAATAGATCATACGATTCTCACACCCCTTTCTCCTTAATTTAGCTCCATTTTAAGGCGACAATAAAGTCGTCGTTAATCAAACTAGCCATAGCGTACACCCTTCACTGGACGCTGTATTGTGAAGGGCTGTACCATCTGGAATACATTCAGCGTCAACAAGACAATGAGTCTCACATTTTAAATGTTATACCGCTATTATTTATTTCATACCAACACTTCATTGAAGAAAGATTTTGAGATACGCCCTGAATATTTGATAACCGTAACTAACGAATAAAATACGGAATCAATTCTGTGTAGGAAGGTCTAGATATTGTTCACAATCTTATATACAGAGAATAATTTAAGTTTAAAGTAGTGTGTCATCTCATTTAAAGTCACTTAATTATATAGTTTATTTCTACATTTTATTCATGCACACACATACGTGTGTATTGTTGCAGTTGTTCAAGAATTAGTATACGGGCTTCCCGATGGTCACTGCAGCGTAATTACAATTTACAACCCAAGTGTTCTGATGATTTACTCACACTTGAAGTTAAAATAAACAATATGCATCAACAGAAACCTCGAAACATGTTTCAAAAACGTATTTGAAGGTTTTTTTATGGTCACATTGTCACTCTGCGCACTTGTGTGTAGCATTGCATGCAAAAGCCCGATATGCAAAAAAATCAAACAGCGAAATGTGCATATATAGAGAAGAATAGAGTGGTCAATCAAATATGAAACAATCTCAACCATTTACGTAATTTGATATATTTGATTGCGTCGTAAAGCACGTCACATCAAAAAATCACCAACCCTTTGATGTGGAGTTTGTCAACCAAACCAGACCAATAGAATCGGTCGGCTTCTGTATAAAATGTTGACACGGTGCATTGCGTTTCCAATGTCCATTAACGCGCTACATGAAAAGGAAGTACTTGCACTGAAGATAGACTAACATGGTCCAATAAAGCTGAGTAGCTTGACACATGTCTTTGCTTTGAGCCATATAGCTACAGGAAAATCGTTCCCTTTTGACTTCTAGCCCCTTAGATGCAATATACGTGTGAAGTTGAATTGTGTTCAACGGAGCTCAGCGTCCTCGAATTAAAAATACGACATTTTCAAGAATGAACAAAAATTCCAAAGGTCACGAAACGAATGCTTTTGAGATAAAAGACAAGACACCAAGAAGTAGTATCGCAAGCAGAATCCAATTACTTTTAGAAGAATAATAATATAAAAGGATAAGAATAAAGACACAAAGAGTAATTCTAATGCTGGCGCATGGTTTTGTACGCTCGGGAAGGCGAGAAATGAAAATTGTGTTTTATACATTAAAAGAAATCGTCTCCTTTGTAATGCGTATTGTGGTGGATCGCCTGAAGAAATACTGCTCATTGTGGATGATTGTGTTGCGAGCAACTAACCATCAAATTCAAATTCACACACTGGCTAAAACTCGAGTTTTTTTTGTACTGCGTGAGCGAAATAAACTCTCGGCAGTGTTTTTTTCTTTGTTCATGTCATTTTTCAATCATAACGATAGTTATCGGTACTTTTCCTGCTAACTGTTTCGAACCGACGCCATATGACCAGTACCACAGGGCGAAGAGTCGAGTGCGTCGTTAAACGACACATAATCAATAACTATAGTCAATAACTATTTCGAGATCAAATTAGATTTTTATCACGAAATAGGTTAAATTAATATTGTATAAATTTACATGAATTATTTATCACGCTGCATCATCCCCGTGCTTGATAACAAAAAGAAAACATTTCGCACTTGGTGTAGCTGTATCTAGGACAAATATAATACGATATATTTTCACAATTACACGTCCAGCACTAGATTCGATAATTGAGTTTAATTGTGTGTAGGTAATTGATTCAGTTAAAGCCGACGTTAATGACAGCATTTACCAGAGCCCGCTTATAATTAGAGCTGCGATGCACAGTTAGCAACCAGGGTCCATGGCATGTGCACTAACTTGCTCTTCAACACGTGTGTGCTAAAATTAAATAATTGTAGCAATCTGTTCGCTGCAAATATTGTCAACCTGCAAATGCTGAGCAATTTTGCTAAGCTTTATACATTTAACGTAGTCTAGGTGTACACAATAATGCTGTTTCTTCGTAATTCTGCTTTTAACACAATATGACAAAGCTGTGATTATGTTACATAGTTCTATAGTTTTACATGGCATGCATGGCTCTCTAACTTCAAATTCTGTTAATATAATTAATACTGGGGCCAGTTTGGCCGAGTGTAAAATTATGAATACTATAGCCGACTTTTTCACAAGTTTTCTGCATTCTTTTCCTGAATAATAAAACGAAAGTAAATAAGGGTTTTATTGCTTACGGCCCCTGGAAGATCGTAAACGCAGTACGCAGCACACTAAAACAACGATTTCAAAAAGTGTGGGTGCCTTTTTTTTTCACACGGACAATGAATGAAATGCATAAATGTTTTAAGAATTTGTTGAAGGAAAATGGTTAAAAATATAATTGGAGGGGGCTTCTTTTACGATCTTATCCAACGATAAAAAGTATAACATTTTTAAGGGTATCAAGCAAATCTATACAAGAGTTTTCCATCCTTTTACAGCACTAAACATTTTTTGAAAGTAAAGAAGTAAATGCTTTCTTCGAACATTTTTTAATTAACTTTATCATTTCAGCACGGGGACGTTTAAAAAAATGAACCTCTAAATAATACCAAACCCTCTGAATTACCATTATGAGAATATAAATGATATCACTTATCATGGGCATCTATCCCATTTATTTTAAACTTTTAACGCTTCTCTACCTTCGCTTGCGTCCGATCCATATGCTTGTATCGAGTCCCAAAATAAAAATAGTAATGCGGCCTAATGGAACTTTCGTAAGATGTAGCTGTTAGCCCATTGTTCTAGTAAATGGAGATAGTGTGTACGTTTGATTAAACAGGACACAGATTCGCAATGATTAGCTAACGTACATCGACCAACAAACAATTATTACGGGCTTCTCGCTAATCGAACATGTTTCACAGCTAAACGTAGTAAACTATCGCGTGTTCCACATGTCCAAATTCGAGCATAAATTGATACGGTTATTCATACAATTCCATCGTAATTGCGAATCGGATACCTATAAATTTCTTGGAAAGTGCAAATTTCAGTGTAGAACATCCTATTAGCTTAATGTTCTTTTAAACATTTTCGGACATTTTGTGGCCGCCTAGCAAAGTGGGTGACAAGTTTCACTAACCGACGCCGACAGCGACGCCAACGCCGGCGTCGGGGCTAAGAATCACGGTCAGAGCGCACGGGTTTGGCGCCTAGCGCCGCGACGGAGCTAAATGCTAATGGTAACAAATGGAGAGGTGTAGGAAATATATTTTCTGGCGTTGTAACGTCGTAAAACGAACCACATACGCGACGACGAAGTGTGTGTAAGGGGGTTGGCGGAATGTCACAAGTTAAGTTAGAGTTTTAGCAGGGGGAGGAAAGAACCCTTTAGACTACATCAAAATGCAAACACACTAACAGAATGGCTTAATTCCGGACTAAAAAGTCCGGGTGAAATAGGATAGAAAAGTTTTCTCAAGTGTTGAAGAGGTCGTTCGTTTAAAGTTTTGCCTATGTGTGTGTTTGTGTGTGTATGTTGGCAGAGATTCGGAATGGTGGCTAAACTGAGAGGGACATGATTTCCCAAAAGGTGGAAATCTGGGATAACACAACGCGATTTTTATCTCGCGTAGGGGTGTACAGATGGAATCATTTTCTACAATCTTTGTCGTAAGATTTTCAAGTATTTTTCATGTAGAATATCGTCATCAAACTCTAGTCTAACAACATCTGCTTTTATATATTGTGATTCTGCAGGGACTCGCGCTTTCACGCCCCTGAAACTTTTTTCAATAGATTGGTAAACTGAGCGAAAAGTTTGTTTCAATATTTAAAAGCTTGTTTTCTGGCTAAATAAGCAACTTAACGTGTTTTCCCAACTTCATCGCTTTAGTGCATTGTCTAGCCCCACTTGGTTGGTACTACTTGCGACACGTCGCTGCATTATGTAGCTACCATCTTACACGGATCAAGACCTTCAGCTGCAATTCATACTGCAAAGTTCTGCTTTTACTGTAATGTACGGAGGTTACTTTTATTAGCAGCCGAGCGGCGCCGCTCGTCGTCGTATACAGACCGTAAGTGTTTTGAAATATTGAAACAGTACTGAGTAGGTACGCTAGCAGACTGCAAGGCATGCTTCAATGAAAGTACTCAAAATATGCATTCATCCTTTGAAAACACGCTCGAATCTATAAAATATTTAAACTAAAGCCGTGTGGGGCATGGAGACAACATGAAAGTGGAATAGCTTGGATGGGTAGATGAAGTTGAGATACAATCTTTGGAGAGTAGTCCAAACACTTCTAACAAACAGCATTATTATATATTTGACTTAAAATACAGCCCCTGTGAAAATCCTTGTACTTTTGTGAAAAGAATTTGTGTTTCACTTTTCAAGTCCTCCAACGTAACGTTGAGTTTAATCCATGGCCTGCATCTTATAGAGAGACATACTGCATCCATTTAATGCGTTACATAGGTTGATTGAAATCACGCCTGTTTATAGCAGCCAATTAAGTCAGCTTCCTATCCTTTTAATCAAATCAATTGTCTTTAATGCAGGATACAATCCTGAATCTCCCTTCTTCCTGTTTCCTGTTGGTTAAGACTGGATTACTATATCACGGTGTACGAGAAGATTTAATGTGCGGTCTTGAATTCAACTCCCTCAATCAACAACAGAGTAATATTTAAGCAGTGAAGTACATAATCCCCAAAAGAAAATATCGAGGCCTGGCTTTTCTTAGATTTTCTGCACCCCTGGTCCTACAACATGTATAATATATAATCTCGCAAGCCTCTTATAAGAGATGAAATTATTTGCGCCCCAAGTGGGCTATTGTTCGAAACCAAGTCAGGATTAGGAAAGCGTCGCAAAACTTCAGGTTTATCGAAAAGTGGCGCATATCCACCAAAAACTTCCTCTCGTATTATTTTTTACATCTATCACATAAATAGATATCCATGTACAACCCCAATAAATCTTTGATATGCTAACTTTTAGCGTATCTCATAGATTTTAGAGATACATTTATCTATATAGAGACCTCTAACATCAATCCTCATCTATACACTCAGGAGAGTTCCGAGAAGGATGTTGTAAGCGTTTGAGAAAGAAATAAAAAGGCAAATCAGTGTTGAGAAATGACCCTGTGAACTGTCAGGACGAGATGTATTGCACTGCCGAGTATTTCCTGAATAGGTGTATCGATGCTATAAACTATTATTACACTGTGTCGACATGAAGGGTGGAGGTAAGTCTTTGATTTTATTGAGACTTCTTTTTTTGATGATTGATGGGGAAAAACACTGAATCTAGATCAAAATCACTTACCGTTCACCATATGTCATTGCAGAAGGTTTAGTCTAGAGAGCAATGCGACGTTCGATGGAAATACTAGAACGAATATGAATGAGATCAAATAAATGGTTTGCATTCATAGTTTCATATACAGCATACAACTAAATGCCTGTCACAAATTGGAGGTAGTAAAATCTATAAATATATGGATTGGACAAATTTTGCTTTACGAATGAAACTATCACACTTGGTACGTTTGCTGCACGTAAAATAATTAATTAAAAGGCAATATCATGAAACTAGCAAAAAAATGAATTTTGATCAACATCTTCGGAATATTGTATTGAAATAACATTTCCACAAACATCATTCCGAGTTAAATTTTTGAGACTCATATCTCCTGACTAATTTCAGCACTATAGTTTTAAAAAAACTGTTAATAGCTGGGTTAAACTGCTGAAAACTTAACTGACACTAAACTGCCTAACTGACACTAACTGACACTGGGCAGTTTAGTGTCAGTTAAGTTTTCAGCAGTTTAACCCAGTTATTAAGAGTTTTTTTAAAAATCATTCCGAGTCTTTTTAACCTTACTCCAGTAGCATCTAGTAGCACGCTCTCCAGATAGGGACTACACCACCGTTGGTATTTTTAAGTGGTATTCATCGGATCCTGTTCGATTAAAGGCAAAGAGAGATATCTATTGGGATTGCATTAATACACACTACAATCGCATGGTACGAGCATGCACTGGCTGCACCAACAGAATTGGCTGGAAATACTTGTTACTCGGTTGATGTCACACGCTGTCGTGACTTCCTTCGAGCGAATGTATTTCGTTTAACTGACAATTCAATAACTTATCTGTGCAGAGAACACAGACATATTAAGAGAGTTCGAAGTATGTGATTCCACCGATTAATTCAATTTTGTCATTTTATTGGATGAGTGTACCAAATAGTTTGATTGGATATAAATTATTCGTAGAAATACCAAGATCAATTAGAACTTATGAATTATTTTCTCGTGTTACCTCAATACACCACATAAAACTATACACGAGATTAAGCAAAAGTGAAGAAAGCTACAAATTTAGCTAAATGGGAGATTTTGCATATGCATGTTTATTTCTAAACAAAACCTTGCGAGAAATTTCCTTGAGTGGGTAGATAAGAAAACGTCTCGAGCAGTCCAAATCTGACCTAAAAATCTCGTGGAAGTAGCTAAAAGTTTGGTGTGAAATACATTGTGTTCTAAGATGCTCATTCATCTGGCTAGTTCCTAATGGTGTAACAAGTCAAGGGAGAATCGTGATGCGCCTGGAATATATACAACCAGATTATCTGGCGCATGGACGACCAAAGTTGTCGACACTAGAAAAGCTCCGACCAAAAGTCGACAGAGGCTCCATACTTAGGCTCCATACTTACAGCGCGTAAAAACGTCCAAATACTCCAAAAATGACATTGTTAGTCTCATAGCTATACTGATAAAAAAAAGTAAACTGAGGATATAACTTGAAAGAACGAACCATTGTCTCATATTCTTTGCACCCCTGTTCAAGAAGATCTTGGAGTGAACGCAAGACGTTTAGTTAAGCTCACAGAAGCACTTGCTGGATATTACCAATGATATTAGCACTGGCCATCGCATTGCATAAGACATTATCATTGGTACATCGGCCCAAACGACTTAAGCTAATGAATTATTGTCTCGTCGTAAAAGTACCTTCTAGCCAATCTAATCCTTTTAGCAAAATGATGCAAGCGACTAGAAGATATTTCTTTGATATTTCTTTCGTTCTTACTTCAATTTTAATCTTGCAGTTCACGTTTCAAAATAAAATAAAAACTACCCTTGTATAAAATACCATTCTCGATTACCTGACAGCATTTTTAAAGAGCGTATGTTTTTGAGCGTTGGCGGTCGAACACCAGCACACATTAAAAGCTGTAAACTTTCAAACAGTTTTGACATGCACGATGCGTGGTGGGCGCTTTCTCTAATAGCAGGTGATAACAAGTTTGTATGAGACGTCATATGACAGCGTCGCGACGGCGACGTCACTAACGTCGGATATCAGCGGATAATGGCAGCTACTTAGACTGACTATCAAACAGCTCATCGTTTCAGAACGTTGACACCCTTATTTGAATGATGGGGCGATCACAATATCGTAAGTCCACTAATGTTGTGGCGGCTTGAGCCTTCAGAATAGAAGGCTTGTTCATCGCTCATAGACCTGCCCCGTGAAATGTTGGTCGTTTGTTAATGGGTTAAAATTTGCAGGTGTTTTTTTCACTTTGGGGTTATAAAGTTGTTAAGAAATATCAGTCCGTTAACTAGTCGTCACCATGGAAACGTCAGACAATGAATTGTAGAGATTTGAAAAATATGAATAACACTTCGAAAATACCTGCTAATTCGAGGACTCGAACCTCGAATCGCCGGCTTACATGGCCGTTGCTCTGCCATCTGAGCTAGGCAGGGTACACAATGGTAGCTCCGATAGATGGCAGCAGAAGGGTACCTCAGGTGGTAGAGCAACGCAAGCTGGAGGTCCGAGGCTCGAGTCCTCGAGTAGGCAGGTATTTTTGATGTGATGTTAATATTCTTCGCGTTAAAACTAGCCGTGTTAATGGCTTTAAATTGTAATCCTTGTCAATAGTTGAAGAGATTATTTTTTAATCGTAATTTCAGTTTTTTATGGATATGATAACACACCCCTCCGTTAAATCAAAACTACCGTCTCTGGTTGGTTGTAGCCATGGGTGAAAATCATACAAGCCTTGGAAGTTAAACGACTAATATCTTAACTGACTTGGCACAGAAACACAAACTCTGCATTCTTGAGCAAGGCAGAGATTTAAAGAAAAATATCTACGAAAAATCCACAATAAAAATCTACACTAATTTCAACCTTGAACCGGAGAAACGGGGGTGAATATTTTTGGTTTCAGCTTAAGTCAAAATCTTAGGGGACCTATTTCATTTCTTTAAAATATTTTGATGAGCAAAGTGAGAAGAGCGAGTGGAGCGAAGACTTCAATTTGATATACCATAAAAATAGCATGATGTGTACTTTATATTTTTGTATATTTTCGCGCTCTTCAGGCCAAAGGCTGGCCCAATTTCAATTAAACTTTGAATAAGCCTTTAAAGCCTTTCAGAACTTTGACCCGCTAACTTTTTGAGCACAGTCTTTAAAATATTTTCCCTGAAATTGACATTTCTGTTAATTTTTGCTAATATTTCGACTTTTCCCCCAATTTTTTGCTGTGTGTATGACAAACAGCTTCGTAATTTTCAGTATTAAAAATCGCAGGGTACCTTTGCGAGGTTCCAGAAGTGATACAATTTGGAGCGCAGTTAGTTTAGTTGTTTTCTTGGAAAGCACGTTTTTGTAGTATTTTTGTTTCTTTTGTGGATGTTTATCTATTAAAGTTGTGCAAGAAATACTACGCTCGTCCAACAACGCGTTACGGTGCGGCCCTTGTGATGAACCGCACACAGGCTATCGCCTATGTAGGCTCCCGTTATTCCTGCCGTAAAAACTTATTTTCTGTGATACTAAGGCTTCGTCATAACGCTTCATATAAACACGTTGCTGGATGAGCGTAGTATTTTTTGCTCAAGATAAGCATCCATAAAACAATGCATAAAAAATAGATTGCTGCCTCTAAAAATGACAAGTGGCTATTTTGCCAGTCGCCTACTTCTTTATTCTTCAACAATATGACTAGTTGCTATGAAACACACATTCAGCTAGCGTCGGGGAGAAACGGGAAAATATAATATTGAATTTATTAAATTTTTGACTCATATCTCCTGACTAATTTCAGCACTATAGTTTAAAAAAAAACTGTTAATAACTGGGTTAAACTGCTGAAAAC
>QKMV01001712.1:0-15104 GCA_003287335.1 Lednia tumana
GTTAATAACTGGGTTAAACTGCTGAAAACTTCTAACAAACAAACTGCCAACGTTTTGCTAACCTTGCTGAAAGCTTCTTTTGGGCAGCCTGTTG
Organism: Lednia tumana; assembly: GCA_003287335.1. Lineage (NCBI taxonomy): Eukaryota > Metazoa > Arthropoda > Insecta > Plecoptera > Nemouridae > Lednia > Lednia tumana. Next base: position 95 of record QKMV01001712.1, read on the forward strand.
TTTAATATAAGCCTGGCAGTTTGTTTCAGCAGTTTAACCCAGTTATTACCAGTTTTTTTTATAAATGGACCTTAGTTAGCATGGTCACCATCCAACCTTTGGTCCATTGCAATGTTGCTTAGCTTCGATTATCGTACGAGAACTGGTGTTTCCAACATACCAAATCCAAACAGTCACCCATGACTCAGCGCAATGTTGCTTAACTTCGGTGATTTCACGGGAACTGATGTAGCCAACACGCCAAACCATTTGGCTTGAATTGTTTGTGTGATAAGGGAATGGAGAAGGCAGACTTTCAGCCTAGGGGAGCACAATTCGTTCATACGACCTTGAATGTGCTACAAGAAACACCTCAGTGGATAGATATATCGATCCAGTTTTGAAAGGACTTCGTTGTTAGTTATCACCAAATTTTAGCAGACATACAGGCTGATGGCACAATGCCTTAACCTCGTTTCGCGTTTGGACTCAGACGACCTGAGGTTGTGTGCTGCATTGTGACCATTTCGAGACAGATACTTGATCGCGAAGACTAGATAGAGATACTAAGCAAACCTTTCAACTATAAGGAAGTCATAAGCTAAGCTGCAAGCAGTGTTTTTCCAGAGACAATACGAGAAGTTCAGTAACTGGGGTAGCTGCTCACAATACTCCACTTGGACGAATGTGTGTGTATACGTGTTCCTGTTACAAAATAAAAGCAGAGAAATGGCGAGATGATGAGACCGTTTCCCAATTCAAGTTTCTGGATACATCATGTGCACTGCAGAGTTGGGGGCAAACTGGGTGCAAAATGGGTGACAACTATGTGCATGGCTGCAAATCAGGGATAGATCTGGCAGATAAATGCACATTTTTAAAATATTTCCTGAATGCTTAACGAGGACTGTTGATTGATAATAAACATTATTTAGAGAACACTCTGTAAAACTATATATTAAAGAAAAAACGTTTCGGGGGCACTTAACCAACCCCGTTTTCAGGTGATAACGTTGTTTTTAGAAATATTATTTTAAGCGAGTGTTATCCAAGAAATGTTTAACATTAACTTTTCTGAATGTTTTGCGAATTCAGTAAATACATCAGTACGTTATAGCCGTAATAGCATAGATAGCTTAATAGCGTAATACTGTTTGTTTTCGATTCGAATATATTTTTTTCGAATTGCAAAGATGGGATATGAAACAGCCAGTTTTGATGGCTTCCGCTTCCGCAATATAAACGTTTCAAAATTCCAAATTCACATATGACGCGTGAATTTGTAAAGTCCAATTTCCTGCAACGTTTGTGAAGCGCAATTTCAATGTCGCACCGCCAAAAATAGCAGGTCGCTGTCACTTTCCGAACTAAATTTAGCCAGGATAATCTTTGCAAATCGCATACTTACCAGCTTGACCTAACGAATGAAGCTAATTCACCATCTAACACATTCACAGGTATGCAGTACATGCGACGGTAATAAATATATCGTTTTAACTCAATTAGCTCTTGGCTCATGTGAGAATGAGCGATTGACGTAGTTAGCAAAACTTGTGTATCAAAATAAGGTATGCGTTTGCGTAACGCAAGAATTATTTCCGAACTGGAGGAAGTTTGTCTGGTGATGTGATTAAAACGAGCAGGCTCAGTGAAGCGAGTGGTCAAAGATAGAGAAGGCTTTCTTGTCTCTTGTGTATACATGCGTCTTGTACGAAGACTTTGGTTAAGACCGACAAGAATGCTCGCATCAGCAGGAACAAGGTTATGTCATTATGTGTAGCTAAAGAAACACGACATTCTTCGCGAACTTTCAATTAATTTAACTTGTGGTTCACGCGGGCGTAAATTTAGTTTGAGGTGAATTTTTCAAGTGAGTTTTTAAGACATAAACATACCTAATGATTTTGAGTCAAATAATAAAATAGTTCAAATAGTAGTAATGTGCTAAATAGTGCACAGTGAATGGTTAAAATATGCTAAAATATGTTAATTCATTTTCAAGAGTTGTCATTAATTCAGATAATTTCCTACAGTTTTTCATCGATATTAAACGTGAAAGATTCAATGGCGTTGTCGCCTATTCACATGACTTTGTGAAACATGGGTTAAATTATAAAACGATTATATTGAATAATCAACTTACGGAAGTGCATTAAACTAAACCTATAATAATAGAGTATGCTATAATTTATTCAGATTGAGCTCAATCTTAACCCGTTTTCTTGTAACGTTTGACGTGGCTCGGTGTTACCATCTATCCTTCGATCCATCTTCTATCGAGGCGGATCGTGGAAAAGCGAGTGCACGATATATTTCTGTAATTGGTCATATTTCTTGTTTGTTTTAATAATGCTTTGTATTCGATACCAATGTTAGGTCGATCTTTAAATACTAGCGAAGTATGCCGTCAGCTATAAAAATGTGGTATTAGAGTAGAAAAAGTAAAAGTCAATTATTCGAACACCAAGCACGGGATTTTTGAGTTAGTTTAAGACCGATTTCGATACTTTTAGTTCAAGAAAATTGTAATGGCATCTATGTAAATGCACCATACGGCAGGTACCCAATATGTATCATTCTTCAAACATAGCATGCAAACGTTAGATAAATGTTCAGAAGATTATAGATGGCATTTCATTTATTACGAATAATTGTAGGATAATATTATAAATCGGGTTGTAATAAAACCAGCTAGTAAAATATTTAAATGTGCCTTCATATATTATATCCTAGGCTAGATATTATATCTCTGTTAGTTATAAATAGAAATAAACGAGTTGGATTTGAATTCGTAAGCTACAGGACAGCAAATGAATCAAATGGCATAAGAATTCTTCTGAATGCTTGTCAGTCAGTTAATATGATTCCTAAAGGAAAGTAATATTTCAAGTACAAAACATACCACACGTCACAAAAAATTGCATATTAATAAAAAACGGTAGCTAATATATTTTTGCGGTCACAAGTCATTTCTGATTTAATCAGCACTGGATTCATTCTAGTCTGTTGATACTCTGTTTCAAAACATGTCTTTACACGTGCAAGTTATATTGTTATTGTTACGCCGCAATAAACAGGCATCGCTATATATGTTTGCCTGATAACAGTAATTAATTATCGCACTCGTTTGCTGTGATATCATGCTCTTTTGTTCATAATTGCCTTCGTGATAAATACATCACAATTTTATCTGTTCCATGTATAAAGTGTCATCAATGGCACTTTATAAATGCACTATTACGTTTATATAGGTAAGATACGAGATAAAATGAATTTTATTTATCAAACGAAAGTCGTTGCCCTTTGATGACACTTGCATATGCACTTGCACTCTCACGGTATTACGCTGTAGCGGTATGCATTTCTAGAAGAGACTTGTTTTGAAAAATTGTTTGCGAAGAATAGAAACCAGAAGAGTATTTTTATCGACAGCCGATCAGTGAACGTCGCGCTGTTGATTTGTTTCTACTGCTTTGGCGTTTTTTCGACGCCCCGCGCTGCCGATTTATAAAACTTGATGATCGCCCATTGTCTTCGCCTTAGCGAGTGGGCAGTTCAGCTGGCAAACGCCTGACGACTAAATTTGAATGCTGATTAATGAAGTTTTTGCTCGCTAGTTTTGCTGGAGAGGAATACCAGTCGATATGTCATTATTTTATTTGGTTTTGTGTTTGTGGTAATATTCTGTAATCGTGCAGTGATAATGAGATGAAATGATATGAGACATAACTTCGTATGAGATTTTCAGAATTGTTTTTCGGATATACTAGATATACAGTAGATATACATGTCTGTGGGATAAAATCTACAACAAATCGGAACGAATTCGTTGGGAAATCACGTACGGAAAACCAAAACAAACTTCAGGGCATTTCACTTTATCTTATTTTACTGCAAAAAAGTTAGAGAGTAGGAGTACATGGGAAAATGGGTGATTCAAGTAAAAAGAGTTGTGGAAGAAATTAGAAATGAAATGATCGAATGAGTTAGTAGGCCTCTTCTGGGGAATGTGTGCCCTTTGAAATAGGTGTTTACGTTTTGCTTTTTTAGGGAACCATGTTCAACACTTTATTGAAGTACATGAGTACAAAAAGGTTCGAGAATCACGTTAAATCATGTTAAATCATGTTTATCTATGACCTAATTATTTAGTGGCTTCACGACATATAACAACTCTGTGAACACTCATAAAATGACAACGTTTCCAAACAAACAAAAACAACGTTTAATTTCCTGAAATACAACTACTGAAATGCCTCCCATGGGCACTGTCATTGTATTGAAACAATCAGCAAAATAAATCAAATCGTACGACGTAGAGTGTTTATATTGACTGTAGTAGTGGTTGGTTATATTGCTGCGTTTTAGTGGTTTTAAAACTGGCAAATAACTGTTAAGGTGGAACTTATTACAACCAAACATGGAATTTTGATGAATGAGAGTTGAAGTTTTCATAAAAAACGAGTTTAGAATTGATGAAAGAACCGGGGGGTTGGCAGATGAGCAGAAGGTTCTGTATTTCAGTAAGAGGTTCAACGGAGGGGGTGGAAGTTTAGCATGTGTGAGTCAGAGTGAACGCTTTTATATAGGGTAGAAAACTTGAAGGTTGACTGATGAGTTTGGAGATGATTTCCTGTGAAGTTTTGGAGTTTGGAGGTTCGATGGTTAAGCTGCACGTCGAAAGGATGATTTGGAATTTCAATTGGTTATGAAAGTTCGAAAAATTATTCGGATGTTCTTAGAGGGGTAGCAAATTTCATTAATGAAATAAAAGTTTGGTGGATTAGTTTAAAGTTCGATGAACTAGATAAAAAATCTATTGATGCGTTTAAGGTCGAGAGTTGGATGTCCGGTTGAACGAATAGGAAGTTCGATAAATTAGTTGAATGTTCGATGGAAAAGCACGAACTTCGATTTAGAATACGGAAGTTTGGTGAAAGAGTTAAAAATGAGTCTGATATGTTCGATGGATGCTTTGAAGGTTCGAAAATTGAAGATGTTTGAGCTAGACATTCGAGTGATGAGTTGGAGGTTTGAACAAACTAGGCACGCTGATGTCTCGATGTCGTGACATGCTCAACGTGCGATCGCAAACATCTAGCTTCACACGCAACCGGAAATTAGAAGCTAAATACTCGCGTAATCAGCTTCCATGGCATGCTACAATCATCGTTCGAGCCACTTCAAGAAATGCAGACACGAGCTGCGAGCTACTAGACAAACGCATGGGTGGCTTCTGTTTGCACGGACTTGCACGGACTTGCAAGGACTTGCAGCAAGACACCGCACAGATATCTATAGTCTCTGCTTCAGTTAGGAGTGCACGGAATTTTGGAACGTTTTAATGATAGGGCTCCCCCCCCCCCAACTTCTCAAACATGTGATCTGTCAGAATAGTTGGGACTGATTTTGTCAAATATCTCGTAGACCAAGTGCAACCCTCACATGCCATGTTGCAATGAAGATTTTAGGATTTATTGTGCAGGTTGGTAGACTGGTTGAGGAGGCAATTTGGTATTAGGCAACGCAGCTCTGTGCTCGAGTCAGCGACCAAGTCATTACGGGTAGAACACCCGAGTCCTGTCAAATAAACATTGATTTCAACACAGATAAGCCTAATCACCTCTTGATAGGCAGAAATCCAGTGCACTCCTAACTAAAGCAAAGACTACACACACAAGCTACGTTCGCCTGTCCAACGCTTTTCAAACTATTCACACATTCGGACCCCAGACTAGTGAAAAATGCCAGTAAATTTCAACAATTTTTACACCGGAGTTGTAAAATGTTGAAAAGGCGAACTTTGCTATTGTGCAACGCACGTTGTAGGCGATATTCAACTAGCCTAGCGTCAGATTACCGAATCGATGCCATCTTGTTACGAAGAATCCATGGAATAGTAGGCTGCTTGCTAAATTAACCTTTGTTTTTTTGTGACAGTCTAACTTGAGAGATATCTACCTCCGAGTTGTTCCATCTGACTCTCGGGATTTACCGTTGCCCGAAAACCAGTTGGAGTAGACTGGAGTAAATATCTCAAGCTAGAATCACACAAACGAATGAAGCTATGATTTCAAGGTTACCTCAGTAAAATAGTCACCATCTTGAAAGAAGATTGTGCACTTTCAGCGGTAATCAATTGTTTCCCATTTAATTAACCTTGTTGCAATATGGCCTCTGGTAAATTAAATTTGGAACGCTGGTGCTTGTTTTGGACTTGACTATCTAGCCTCCTTTATGGTTCTTCTCCTTTATGCGCGTACACACACGAAAGTTACCGCTGCCAGCCTCAGCGCTGCTGTGCAAGATTGCGGATGTGTAACAAAATAAATTCAGACAAATGCATCGTCGCACAGTTGAGCTTACGATAGTACCAGATTGATACTGTGTTTACTTTAGAGTTTAATTTTTAGCCATGCTGACGCTTTGTTGAATGGTTTTCAAATAAAAACTATAAGCTTAATGTATTGGTGAATGGCGATACGGTGGAAGTGATTAAAGCTACTGGGAGCAATGCAGTAGGCGTTTTTTGGACTAACCTCATAGAGTACACACTCATCTAAATGACTGAGTAGATATGCAATTATATTCCCTTCGTTCAGTGATTTATCAACCAGATTTAAAAGTTGTACTCTTAAAAAAAGTACAATTAAACAATTGTTGTTTGAGTTTACGGTAGCGCTCTCCGGTAAATCAGTTGTTGGCCCTAATAAGGGCCTGTTGGCCCTAATAAGGGCCTGTTGGCCCTAATAAGGGCCGGAAAACTGGAGGCCTCCAGTTCAACAACTGATTTACCGGAGTGCGCTACCGTAAACTCAAACAACAGCAACAACGCCTCTCAAAGCCTTCGATCATCCAATTAAACAATTCTTTCACTACGCCGTAAACTTTTTGTACATACTTTTATCGTTTCGGTAGTAATTTAATTTCGCACTAAGATTTTCTTTTAAACTAATGGTATGAGCTTTACGTTTTGAAGGGAATGAAATGTAAAAGAATCTTGCCCTTAATTTTCCTCTGCAAAAATGCAAAAGCGCATCGCAAAGTCAAGAAGTATTAAAACAAAAAGACATTACATTAAATACTGTAAATAATTTGACAAGAAAAGAAGATTGTGCAATTTCGCGATGCTCTCATCTTGTGTGATGTTGCGAATTTCGCCTGTCGTGCATTGGCGATGATAAAATTTGCAATAAACCTGAATGTCTGGTAATAGCAGATGCCTTCAAGTGAAGGTACAGCATGGCTTGCTTCTGACGCACAAAACGAATTGAACCAACTGTTCGCGATAGCATTTACATTTATTCCTAAATAGATTCGATAAGGCAAGATTTTTGTGCCATCAGGCTATTCGCTGCTATTTCATGTATGGAATTCCTTCTGGATAAAATCTTGGTTCTGAACGTCAGTTAATTAGCCAGTTTCAAGTTTTATAATTAAAAAAATGAGTGTGGTTGTTAATTAAGTTTGTGAATGGAAGGCATAATATGAGTCCTAAGGTATAATTTTGGAGTGGAAACGTGCATTCAAATCCAGGGAGAAAAACACGGTTTCTTCTGTTTTGTTTAGGGAATTTATGAAATCGTTACTGGAAAAAATATATAAATACCTACGGTAAATTTAAATAGGTTTTTAAAAGAACTTATTCACAAACTGTGAATGAATGATTGCTGAGAAATTCAATATAACTCATACCCAAACTTATTCATGTCCATTTGTAGAATATTAAAATCACTTCAAAATACCTGCCTGCTTACATAGCAACTGCTCTACCATCGGAGCTAAGCAGGGTACAAAGCAGTACCCTATACTTTCACTTGTCATCATCAAGCTAAGCTCAGTGGTTAGAGCAGTTGCCATGTAAATAAAAGGTCCGGGGTTCGAATCCTTGAGTAGACAGGTATTTTTGAAGTGATTTTCATATTTTTTAAATAAACACTAGCCGTGAAACTGGCTTTAAGGGTCAGTTTTTCAGTGAGCCAATAAATATTAACGGTACGTTAGCAAAAGAATCAAGACTTCTGATTGTCTGTTGCCATGGTTATCACAAGTTAACGGACCGTCAGGTTCTTAACGGGCCACTGAAAAACCGATCCTGAATTTGTAATCCTTGTCATTGATTTTCAGTATTTGAATCACTTTTTTCAAAACTAGTGCTTAGCTTAGGAGTAGACATGAGTCCAAACAATTTTATAAGGTGGTATGTTATTTTTTGGTTTTTGTTACGGTTATCTCAAATCGTTAACAAGAATTTACTTCCGAGTCTCAACTGTGAAATGTTGTTTACTTTTTGAGGTGCTCTTTTACTTTAAAAAAAACAACATTTTTAATGCCAAAGGAAGCAAGTGCTCAGCTGGCAAGATTTTTTCGTATAAACAATAATAAGCAATATCATCGTTTATAGCCCGACCGTAACGTTTTATAGTGTGACATCAAAAGAGATTATACCAAGCAAGACGATTTAATTCTTTGGGGCTGCTTGTGAAAATTTGAAATCAAACAGGCAATACTTTGATTGAAAAAGTACAGCTGCAGGGGAATCATGTCTCTGGCAAATTTAATTCCAAATGTAAGAAAATAGAGCAAACAAAATCTCTCTGCATAGAAAAAATTTTTGAAAACTAGTTCGTAATTTTTGAAGTAGCTTTTAGCCGCTGAATGAAAATTTCGTTCTATCTGACTGAAGTATGTTTGAAAGGGCTTACAAAAAATATTTAGGGGATTCTAAGAATTTATTAAAAAATTTAAGATTTTGGCCCGTGAGCGTGGTGACTCGATCGACGCGAGAATAGCACAGGAAAATGCAAAAAGCGCGAGACTCCCAACAGTAATCCACCTACTGTGGCTAAACAACAAAAAATATTGTTCCAGGCACAAAAAAATTGGGCGAGTATGGCACTGGTCAGTTTGTTTCTGGCACCTGTCGCTCCTAGGTCCAATGAGTCGAAAAAGCTCCACGGCCATGCTCTCATGGGGAATTATTTTTCAAAGGAGCTTGATCGAAAAGTGCCACTTTTGAAAGTTGTTGTTCGGTATCTTGGTAGACCGTTCTTGATTTTTTATCTCGATTTCCTCCTGGCGTATGAGCTTTTAAAAATGCAATATTCATTTGGGTTAGCGTGTAAACAATACCCTTTTGGAATTTTGAAGACTTTCAGAGCTAATGTATAATGTTGTTTTATTCTTTTCGGTCTGTGACATCTTTGGAAAACGTGTCTCTTGACGACGTTTCGGCCATGATGATACGGACATCTTCAGATGGACTTCAGGACTTCAGATATCCGTGCCATCACGGGCAAAACTTCGTCAACAGACTAGTTTTCCAAAGATGTACAGAGCGCAAACCGAAAAGAATAAAACAACAAATACCCCTTGAAAGCAAGCGAAAAAAACTTTCCAAGACCAGACTTTTAAAAATCAAGGTAGACGGTGTGTGAGGCAAATTGAAATATTGGGATGCTTTTTAAAAAAACTGTTAATAACTGGGTTAAGCTGCTGAAAACTTAACTGATACTATTCTGAAAGCTTCATCGGGGAGCCCCGATGAAGCTTTCAGAATAGTTAGCGAAACGTTGGCAGTTTAGTATAAACAGTTTTTTTAAAAACTATAGTGCTGAAATTAGTCAGGAGATATGAGTCTCAAAAATTTAATTGGGATGCTTCTTCTTCCACAGGACTTCCTTTCCCATTCTTTACTCCTACGACCAGCTGTTCTGTCAGCTTAGGAACTTTAGTGTGGGCATTCCAATAAGCCTTTCAAACTTCGCTGTCATTCTTGTACTACTATTGTTAAATTAAAACCCGTATCACACAGTATTATTCAATCTTCATAATCAATACATGGACCAGAGAGTAATATAAAAACATCTGTATGCAAATTCCGTTAAAAGCTATGCAGTGTTATTGTTTGGCATTATTCACCCGAAGGCATCATATAGACGCAAACATTTTTTGATGCTGGATTCTTTATGGTTGATTTATGCGATATTTTCTATTCGTCGAGCTTGCGATAGGAAAAGCACGAGTGCAACATTATATCTGCACTCGATAAGTGACGCCGCGAGGAAAATTGACTTTTCGAGTAACAACGTTTTTTCCTCCGCAAATAAAAATTGTGTCAATATGACCCATTAGAATAAACTGTAATATCAAAGCATTTCGAATACGTGCATACTCACGGAATCTACGATCATAGTTTGAAGTTGTGAATTGATTTGATTGTATTTTAGTGTTATAATTGAAATAGTTCGACTTTTAAATAGAAACGAATATCTGGAACATGAAAAGGGTTTGAAATACATACTATGATAGTATATATCTACGCATTCTGTAAAAAGCAGTAGGTACGTAAACCAACATAGGTATTGGAATGTAAAAATGTGGCCTTGTCCGTTATTTTAAGCCAACGCTAAAAGAAGAATGACGAACATTTTAGTGATCGGATATATTTTGAGATTGTATGAGATCAAAAGAGCTGTGGTATTTAGGAAAGTCAAAGAGAATTGTAAATCACTCACCCCACAAAGTTGACATCCAATTTTGGTTAATAAATAAGCACACGTATCACGAAAAGGTTTTACACGATATTTAAAATGTACGTAAAAATAGTTGTCTCTTTTCTTGTTTACCTCACTACCCTGGAATGTCTAGGAACAAAAACACTAATTTTGAACGAAATTCCATTTACGCTTGCATGACAAACGATTATAACCTTCCTGACATTCTTGCAGGAAAATTGAATTAATAACGTGTAACGTTTAATTAAGTGCGTTTTTACGACCTGTCACCAGTAATCGGGATAGCCATGATACGCTTATTCACGGACAGATGTCCGCCGGCTGGGACAGCTGGGAATAAACGCACTTTAGTGCAAGAAACAGCGACTATTAACTAACACCAAAAACGCAAGAACGCAAGGCGACGTTAAAAACACCTCTCACAGAAAACTCGTGTTGTCGATTACAGAATAAGAGAATAATACCCATGCGGTCATGTCTTGTAATGCCGATCATGTCCAAGATAATATTATTCACATTAGATTCAAAGTCCGCCCACCTCCGCGCAGACAGCTCGGCTCTCGTGATAAAAATAGGCATACGCTCTATTACTAAACAATTTATACCTACCGTATTGTTAGATGAAACTGTGCGTCCATCATTTGTAGATAATTACATAGAAGTACTAAGCTGATCCATCGGAACGACCGATTGATCATAGTAATCGATGGCCGATCGGTGTTTCGATTAGTATTCTAAGGTGGTTATGGGAGTATATGTGATCGATGATGAGGAAATTGGTCGGTTGGAATGCAGCCTTGCCGCTGGCTAGAGGTTCTATCGACTAATATGGAAGGACCGTGAAATCCGAGATTGACCTGTCGCTGGGCGAATGCAGGATGTGATTGTCTAGCTCTAGAGATTGTTGTATTCGGCACGCAAGTCTTTAGAAGAGTTGCAAAGGAATTGGCAGATGCGCTTCGAAGCAGTTATGTCTCTTTAATTTCGTTCGTGGTTTGTGTGCATTTTGTGTGTTTTGATTTGCAGAGCACGTAACATAAATGGTTTGTTTAAAAAGTTTTGTCTTCTTAATATCATGTCAGCATTTGTGTTGGACTAAACGGTACTTTCATATCTTGATCCAGACTCCACTGAACTAGTTATGTTGTTCAAAAGTTCGATTTAGACGTTATAGATGAAACTTATGGCCGGAGAAACGTGTGCAGAATTGCTGCACGGCTGTGCCACCAAGTTGCAGCAAACATCATTATTGGCAGATTTGAAATCCATTCCTTCGATTCAGTTTTCTAATCCGAGAAAAAAATATCCGGTGACACAATTCCGCCAAATTGGCTTAACAGACATTCAGATGGTACACAGAGAAGACTTTGGTCTTTTCAAGAAGCAAAACAATGAATAGATAGTTTTTAAGCGTGAGAATCTTAATTGCACAAAGACAAATGATCAAATTAGTTCATTTTTTTTGCTCCACATAAATTACATCGAGTACTTACGCACGAGAGATTTTAAGAGAGATACACCTTATCTCTTTGCACATCTTAACATTTAAGAATGCCTCTCTCGACAAAGCTATTTTGTTTTACAAGAAGACTAATTTAACTTGAGCACGGACGTTGAGACTAAATTAAAAAAAAGTGTAGCGTCCAACATACGCCCTGGTCATCAAAGTCTGTTCCGCTTTAGAGCTTGCGTAACAGAAAGTGCAATTGTAAGGTGTATACATCGGCTGCACGGTTCAGTAACTTTATAATTACCATTAACCTAGAGTTTACGTGTCTATTCGTATTTACCAACGATTTATTACCATTAAAACAAGCCAAACATACACTTCATTTCAAGCGTTTTGTATAATAAGAGCCAGGCTGCTGCTTACAAGTAGCGGGTGCCAAGAAGCTATTGCTCTCGACTTATTTCTAGGTTCAAATGCCTATAATTTAATTTAAACCGAGGATGTTGACACGTTAATAATGTTAATGTACGGTCTGATCAAAATTTCCGCGGTGATGGCAACAACGAGAGTGCCAGTGGCGCACCGACCGTAGTAATTAGGTGCATGTGCGCCGTTTCAAAGCGAGGTAGATGGTATCCAGCACTGGGCCAGAGGTCACTTCTACTATATAAGATGTTTATAGTGACACTTCAGCACGTTTAGGAGCCCAGCAAACGTCCTCCGAGGCTGAATGTCTCCGAAGGAGTGATTTATTTAGTAGGTGGGCCATATGCACTCCCGCCTCGGTAAAATTCCGGCCACCGCACGACACTGGTGCATATTGGCGGGTTTTGTCGGCGTGGCGTATGTGCTGCTACACTGCATTTAACGAACATAGTTGTGACGTCCGATGAGAGGCGAAGGCGATCACCGAAGCGCTATAAAGCTGGTCAAGAAAATCAACAAAAACTGATTTCTCGTGAGCTTTTGGTTGGAGATTTGGTCATGGATCTGTTTACAGTGGAACTTGATTGAAAATGCCATCTGCGATGTGATAAAAGTTCAATCGGCTTCAACATTGATAAGTGTATAAATCACGTGCTATATTTTGTAGAAAACTTTCCGTATATGGTCGATATACTAGAACCTTCTTCAGGGGAGGTTTAGTATAAAAATGTTTTTTTATAAAAATATGAGACGAGTTTTACTCAATTATAAATGTTTAACTTTTAGCGTGTTAATAAAGTATTTTAATTTAATCAATCAACTACTAAGCTAGCACCTAGTTGTTACAGGGAAGCTGGCCAGTGATTTTCTCCTAATAATACTATACAACATCTGCTTTGCTGCTTACAAGATATCTTACCGCTGTACACCAGCGTGAAGAGCTAGCGACATAAAATACTACTGCATAACAGCAAAATTTAATGGCTTAACCCTGGACCCCCAGATTGCTGGTCTGGTACACTACCAACAGAACTTCTATGCTGACAACAAACTAGAGAAGAAAACTAGCCTATGGGTTGTATAAATAGCAGACTTCCAAGGAAAAAGCTCTTTGAGCTTGACATTTTCGAAATTATAGTAGTATTCTACATTTGCTCCGTTATCTGCGCAATTAAATGTATCACATTTACACATTCATAATAGTTCTCAAAGTCAAAGCGACTTTAATACAAACCACAGAGAAACTGTAGTGCACAGATTAAAATGTCTAGTGTGACGAATTCCTGGTACTAAAATGCAAACTGCAACTCTGTCTGTAAATAGAGCAGCTCATATTATATTAGTTACATAAAAACAACCGGCATGCAATTGGTATTTGCAGTGATTTTGTACGTACTCTGAGTTTCCAGCTTCAAACCACCCACGCACAGACACACATCATGTGATATATTAGGACAAAGTCAGTGGCACTGACATGACTTCATCAAGAATCCCGGATAGGTATATTGCGGTCGCATTGTAGGTCCTTTGTACTGCACAGTGCAATGTGCTCATCCATAGCTTTGAATTCCTGTTTATTCAACCCCGCTGTATATACGCCAGCAAATTCCAGTGCTCCAGGTCGGGTAATTGCAGAACCGCTGTTAGGTTTGGTAATTGGTGTGAAGCACCTATAATAAAAGCAAGATAGCAGTGATGACGCTACGGGGTAGTCAGAGGGGGGGGGGGGCGCTGTCCCCGATAAAATCTCCGGCCCCCCCATTAGGCACCGCCAGCTAAAACAAAATTTGGGCACAGAAAATTTCATTCGTTTTGCTAGCAACTGGGAAGAATGTTGAAATTCTGCCGAGACAGCTGCAGTGAAACTGTGCATCTGAACAGCTCGTTTCGCCTCTCCTGCAGTAAATCCAGTATTTGTCCCAACTCAACAATGGGTTGTTTTGAAGACTGCGTAGAAGGCTGTTCTGAAAAAATTCATCTTCCCTTCCTCTCCGAAATATAAATTCGTGGGCCTGGCTGTCTTGGCTCTTATCTAGGCATCCAATTGAAAATTCTTAGCGACATCAATGATATAGAAAGCCAACAATTCGCATCGGAAATGAAACGGAAATGGCGTTGAATACAGACGAGCACGTATCAATATGGCGGCAGCTAGACGGTATCACTTACTGAAGGTCCCCAATGGGATCGCGCAGTCTAATGAGCACGTGCCAAGATGGCGGCAACAAGAATGATAATTAGAAGAATTGACAAAATGGTCTCCAGGAACAGGCAGCCTATTTTTTTTTATAGTGGTGTTTAACGACGCACTGTATTGATTACTGGCCCTGTGGCACTGGTCTATTGGCGTCGGTGAATGATAGAGTGACAATAAGGGTGATGATGAACCTAACAGGGAAGAAGGGAAACCCGGTGCTGGTACGTAGCCTACTCCTGTCGAAAAGCACCAAGGGAACCACCGCTCAACGTCCCTTTCGAAGGACGGTACAACTCGAACAGCATGGGATTCCTCCAAAACTGTGAAACTCCAAACCTGTCCAAAGAGGTGGATTGCGAGGGGGTTGAAGCTGTCGCACTTACTTCAAACCCTCCAGCCTCTCTCCCGAACAGAAATGGACCTTGGTGTGAATGGTCACCC
>QKMV01001713.1:0-15103 GCA_003287335.1 Lednia tumana
AATATATTATCAATTATATATTATGCGTGAATTATGCCATGAAATGTTCTACGGCTAGTCCAAACAAAGTCTTCGTTTTGCTCGCCATACTCATCCAACAGACATTAACTACCAACTGAAATTGCTAGACTTGACTTACGTCAAAAACTTCCTTTGCTGTTGCAGATCCAGGCCACCAGAAAAATGACCTCTTATTTCTGTTCCTTCCCCTAAACATAGGTCGGTTGTAAGGAGATTGGTCTCCCCCATCGTACGATCGTAGCTCGTCTAGTACATTTTCCTGTGATCCAATAAAACACATGATTCTTAAAATCATACCAGGCACATTTCCTTGATAATGGATCATCAACCAATGACCTTTATTTCATATGTGATCGGGGTGTGCACTATATAGAATTGGTTTTTTACCTCAGAAATATCGTTGCCAGATTTCAGTAGGAGTACACTCTGGTCTATTCCAAGAAGACCAACGTATGAGTTTGGTTTGGTTTCAATTGTGAATTCTACCTTTTCTCCTGGTTTTGTGTCCGCAGGATTGGCGTCGATTTTTACCTAGCGGCATGAAAAGACGTGATGAAACAGAACAATCATCGTACAAATTACAATTCAAAGTACTTGAAAGCTTATAGTGATTTACAAGGAAAATATAGTTGATAAATATTACTTACAAAGTTTTGCATTGCTCCATCAAGCTCGATATCTAGAGCATCGGCAATAACTTCACCGCCTTCTGTGACGTAGTAAACGAGAACATGCGCTGTTGGGGCCATAGCGTACGTAGCCAAGAATCGGAATTGGTACGTATTAGAGTTTGGTACTTGAACAGTGTTAGCAACTAGTACATCTCCTCGACCAATCACTTGGTAGCTGAAGTATTTTAATGGCAGCGTAGAGTTTAGTTGGAATTCTATATCTTCATTCACCTAAAGAGAAAAAAGAAATGTTAAATATTGTCTGAGAAGATGTTCGAAGTTGACACATGCACCAATAAAAAAACGAAGCTTGGAAATGACTACCAACCTTTGGCGTTTTTGTCAGCAGAACCACTTGAACGAATGTATTACTAGGAGACATTGATGCACTTATCGATGAAAACCATTCCTGCATGTCCAAGTACGTTGCCTGAATCATCGAAATAGTGTGTTAAAACACATATTAAACATCTGTTATTTTGTAATGTATGCAATGCATGCAAATGTTCTCTGGGAAAGTCTGTAATCACATACCTCCATTCCCAATGTTGTCTGATTGGATCCTGCAGGAGGGTAGAACGTCAACTCGACTAATCCGTTCTTGTCCATGTAATGCTTTTCTTCTTTGTATAAGTCATGGTCATAGGTGTATCCGTACCGAACAATAACAGGGTTATTTTGATCTTGCAGTGGTGTGCCATCATGATGAGCTAGTTTAATCTGAAAGAGAGTTTTAAATTAAAATTATATTGTTAAAGTTAAGCTCATTTCAATAATGAATCTAACTTTTATTCATTAAACACAGGTTATTGTAATTGAACTTACAAATGCGGTATATTTGAGCCCTGGCTTAAAGTACTCTGACGTTTTCACGAGTTCCATTGTGTACTTGTATTTGTGTAAAATCATCTCAGCCGTATTGTTTTGCCGCCTGCCTGTCAGAGCCTCCTCCACAGCTACATCAAATCGGACAGTCCGCTCAAATTCGTCGGTCAATTGCAATTCCTTCACAATGTCAAACTCCACAACAGCCTTGCCATCAATGGGCATCACTTTTCGAACGGGGTTCTGGAAGATCGGTTGTAACACTCCAGAGTAGTACGTTGGATAAGCAGTTACGGTGACTTCACCTTTCACAGGTTTTCCATAAGTGTACTTGGCATGGATGGTTGCGACTAAGTGGGAGTCTTTAAACGTCGCATGTGCCGGAACTCCGATGGATACTTCGAATTTTGGTAGAACATATTCGGCCACTTGGAAAGATTTGTAGAAGGTCTGGTCCAGAACTTCGACGGTAATGTTCCAGTCCCCGAGAACGGGCGACTCCGAAAGCTGAAGCTCTCCGGAGAAGACACCTTTGGTTGTCAGGGCTCGGCTCCATTGCTTCACGCGATTGCCTTTTCCATCCTAAGAGAAACAAAGATTATTTTGTTAATTATCGTTTTGAAATGTGTCATTTAATTATTAATCAGTATATTCACTATTAAGTAAATGAAATATGTACGTAATAAAACTATCTTGGGGTCTGACGTACACTGAAGATGCAATGATGACAATCCCAGCACTTTCCAGTTTTACAATATTATTCATAGAGAGTTAAAACATTACGTCACGATAAACGAGCTAATAATACAAAATCAATCAAGATTTAGGAAAGCGCATTGCTACAAGACGTCAATACAAAACAGTGGTATCTATCAGAATGCTCAGAAGCAAGAGAAAAAGGAATGTCAATCATTACAATATTTCTTGACTTGAAGTAGGTGTTCGATTTAAAGGTTTTTTTCGGGCCAATATTCAAAAAATGTAATTCTCAATCTATATTTTACCCTAGTTTGAGGCAGTTTAACAATGTAGAGGAAGAAAGAAACTAAAATATGTACAACTCTAGAGTTATTCCAAACAAAATTAAGATTAAGTATTAAGAATTGACCGTAATAAGTGTGTGGATACTGGATTGTATAAGATTTAGCCCTTTGTTGTTAGAAAAAGAAATAATTACTAATACTACAAGCAGCGGGAATCCACAAACAATGGTTACCGAGAAGGTATAGTGGAGTAGAAACCTAATGCATTTGATTAACGCTTTCGCTGCCAGCAAAAGCTACCGCTTACCGTAATGTAAATGTCCAGGGCTCCAGACACTTGCGGTTTGAGATGTGCATTCAGCACGATGGCTCGGAACATAAGCTTGTGACCAGGCTTGTAGATCGCCTTGTCGGTTTGTATAAAAACCGAGTAGCTCTTGTGGACGTACGATAGACTCGTAGAGTTCTCAAACTCCACCCCATCTGATCCCCGCGCCGATAGTTTGTACAAGCCGGGACCCAAGTCTCCGATCTAAAATAGAATTCAATTGTTAGTAATTATAATTCATAATGTGCAATATGATTGAGATTTTCTTGCAAGATGCAATATTATTGGGATAAATTTATCTTACGTTCAACCTATATTTGATAGGAAAATGAGTGGACCAAAAATTTTCTTGTGGTCAGTAATGGAGCCTCAAAAACTGAAAAACCAATTCAGCTAAACCAATGATAAAGAGATTGTACTAGACCAGAAGTTAAATAAAGACATACCTTCAATAAGTAGTTCATGAGAGAATTATGAAATGTAAATACTTACCTTAAAAAAAGCAAAAGCTGAATTAACGGAACATGTACACACTACAGACTGCCTGGTACTCCTACCACAAAATCCATTTCTAATTAACTGTCCTTCTCATTGCACATAAGGTACAGTATCTATTAAGGGACTCATTCATCATTTAAGATAATTAGAACCATACCCATTAAATATTACGTGCGTTTGGGAAGTCCACCGTGTACATTCGATGATATGAATGAAATCATGTGCTCGATAAAAAAGAAGAATATTTGTAACTCTTCAATGTAAGTAGCAATATATTTTATTGGTAGGCTGGTAAGCTCTGCATTGAATATGCATATATAAGTACTTAAAGATTCCTTTCATGTCTTCTCCTAATATTAGCACTAGTTTTCAAAAAAACTGTTTACTAAACTGGGTAGAACTGCTAAGAACTCCACTAATAAATTCCCAACGTTTCGCGAACTGTATCGTAAGCTTCATCCAAGGTAATTCTGACATAAAATCAAAAGTGAAAAAAGAACTGCACCAAACACAAATTCTAGCAAGGCCTACTTAAAAATTATCTGATTGAAGAACGATTGAAGTGCTTGCCTGAAGCTTGACAATGCGCGTGGTGTATGGCTCTACGGTGACAATCTGTCGGATTTGGAATGTGTTGCCTGCGTCTTGCTTCCCTCCCACCTCCACGGCCACCGTCGTTGGCTGGGACGTCTGCTGAGTTGTCACGGCAACGTTGTACTCTACATTCGGACGCAGCACTTTTGGTGCCACAATCGTGTAGTACCTGCAATGTAATGCAATGTCTGGTGTTAAGACCGGTGTCAGGGTCAAATTTTGCACAATTTATTTGACAGAATTGCAGTTAAATGGTTTCAATAGTTGTATATCTTAGCTACAATTGGAGCAGAAAAACTTGCACGAAAAAAATTGCACAGGTTTTATAAATTCTTGACGCTTTTTACCCTGAAGAAGTAAACAACGTCGGTTAACGAAAGTTGGGTAAGTCTTAGCAGATTTATTAGCATTCAAACCTAGTTTGTAAATCAGTTGTTCTGAAAATCCTTGCATGCTTCAAACTCCACGTACCTACCGCAGAAGTGTTTTGGGGCCCAGGAAATAATTTTTTTTATTGGCTGGAATTGGAAAAGCACAAAAAATATCATATTGCTCTGCTTATTTCCCCATTGTTGCACCCCGACATTTTGAATGGCAAATTACCCAATTTAGCATATAGGTAGTATATGAAGTTAGGATGAATACAGCACCTACGGGAGAGTTTGAGAGTTCGGGTATCTTTATGACAGTTTTGTGTGGTTTTAGTGGAAAATGAAAACAATCAATCTTTAAAAAAAGCTGTTTAATAGACTGGGTATGGATGCTTAGAAGTACAATAAAACTTCAAAAACAAAATGTGCAAGAAGCCCCTGAAGATGGGAACAGCATAGTTTGCAAAACGTTGGGAAAGTTTTAGTGAACTTCTTAGTAGTTATACCCAGTTTGTAAAACACTTTTTTTACTTGTGCTTAGACTAGGAGCTAGACATGAGTCTAAAGAGTTTGCAATCAATCTTCTCCACAACAAGCGTTCGATAAATTGTATATTGCATGCTGGAGGGTTAATATGATTATGTTTCAGTTTTGTTGGTGGTCGAAATGTTCATATTTCGCGGTCCACCTCTTGCCCCTTTCCTTGTGCACAGAAGTTGAGGCTGTCCCACGAGCCTGGGACACGCTTTGAAATGCAAATTACGCAAATTACGCATTATTCACTTCATGGGGACACGAATAGTTATTTCGATTTTCAACCTGATTTCTTCAAAATTTCAATGTGGAGGACACTGTTTCGAGAAGGGCTCCATCCCCTTTCGAATATATTTAAAAATAAATGCTTTCAGTGGAACCGTGTTGTGTAAGGTTGGCTGTGTGCAACGTCCAAAAGTGCATCTCACGGAAAAGACTAAAGTTAATGTACAGTGTGCAATAATATGTACAGACCTGTAGTGAACAGGCTGCAGATAAGTACGCATAGGTAGCTTTTATTTTTAGGAAGTCAAATGACACGATGAGATGGGATTCACACATTTAAACTTTTTGTAGTCACAGGAAATCCTTCTCGGTGCATGTCAATGTCACTCATTCAACACGATTTCTCACAAACAAGCACTTAACACTCGTTATTTGGTGCCAACCATATAACGAGTGCTATGGTGATTATTTATTTTAACATGCATTTATGTAATGCAGATTACGAATTTGATAATTGTAACATCATTAATATGCTAAAGGTACCGTGGAAGTGATAAATGATCTCTGACCTTGTACTCCAAGAAAATATGGCTTCACTTTTTAATTATACGTATATTGAAAAATGGCAATCACTTCCAAAAGCTTCTTGGGCGCACTACAAAAAGAAAATACGTAGATACGTAGGTAGCCTAACAGTACTCCATTGTCCTCTTCGTCTACCTACATTCTTAAACCTCGTTCTCGAGAATTTTTTATAACTATAGTCACCAATATGTTTTTATTGATTTGAGGTACACTTTACTATAATTTCAAAGTTGCTTTAGTTAAAATGAGTGATAATTAGGACCTGTGGTGGTGCCATGAACTCTCACAGGTGGTTATTGTTCAGAAATCAAAACTGATTAGCCTTTCTCATTTCGTTTTCAAATACTCCTCAATTCTCATGGTAATTTTAACATCTTGAAAACACAAAGTACAATCAACGTTATTAACTCGGTGTATATAGGTATACAAAAAGAGTAGCTGGCTCAATATGCATCGTCTTGGGCAACGTCCCTGACTTTCTTTACTTATGGTAATTTTCTGTAAGACCAGCCAAGATTTTTACGTGTGGGTGCTTACAATCCTCCGTCCGCATGTATTCCTTCGGCTAACACATAGCATTGTGATACTGTCGTCTAACTTGTGTCCACAGCCCACACATCATCGTCCCATATTTGGGCACGTCTAGCTCTAAGGTCCCCAGCAAGCACATGGGCGTTCACAGCAAGAATACGTCATACGTCACACTATTTCACTCTCACCCATGAAAATCGTGGGCTTGTAAATTAGATCACTGTGATGTTCCGGGCCATACCTAAACGATTACCATACAGCTCTACTGACCACAACCCAAGGCGGCTTAGCGTGTTACATATATATCGCGTTTGTGTTAAAAATCTAGGATCCACGCAAGATACATTTTCGGACTGTTTTCTCTGCTTACAACGTGCCTGCGTGATCGTTAATTACTACTTGTGATTTCACAAGGGCTTTTCTCAGGGATGTTCCCATAAAATCAAACGTATTTAGGTGGCTGTCATCCCCCGACCCTCCCCCACCATACGGCTGCTAGTGTCGAGTCCACGAGAGTTACCATGGCATGGATTCAATAGACAGCGGTGTTGACCTACTATGAAGGGTTGGTTTTATGCTATTACAGGCAATCAGCTTGTCCCAAATGATCAAATCACTATCTATAATTTAATCTATTGTATCCATTCCTTGAACCTCACGCGGACTTTAGAACAGCAGCTGTATGGTAGGGGTGAACTTGATGGAGAAATCAAAGTAAAAAAAAAAACTCTTCCTTCCCTGAAGACGGACTATCGAATACGGCAATTTTCCTCTTTTCCTTGATGTAATGGAAGAGCAAAATAGAGCTGTGGCACACCCGATTCAACGTCATGAATCATTCGATTGCGCTCTTTCAGCTGCCAGAAAAAGCTTGCATTAAAGCTGTTTTTAACAAGAGTTTGATCACTTGTCACGAACTTAAATTTTGTCAGAAATACCGAGTCTCTTCGTCGAAAAGTTTTTACTATTTTAATCGGTCCACAAAGTCGTATCTGACCAAGTATTTATTTATGTTCGAATCTGAACGTTACGTTTAGCAAAAGTAGCCCGATAGTGCGAAAGCGTTCGTTTCCTTGAAGAAGTCTACCTACGAAATTCCCATGAACCGCGCGTTGTAACCAGTGTCTAGTAATGCATGAATCATTAATAAAAAAAAACATTTGTGGTAGGTATAGTACCATAGGTTATAGTGTAATCTTAACGGATTCAAAATAGTTATTAAGTGTGCCACGAAGTTTCTAGAGGCGACAATATCCGCCCGCGCTAGTAGATATTTTAAAGGTGCACTCAAGTCAAGGTGCACCTGATTATGGCAAGTATTACACCTCTAATTGCATGACTCAATAATGCACGCATTGTGCCATCATTAGTCACGACAATAGACTATAAAAATGTTCTATTTTCCTGCTTGAATTCATTTACGATGGATCGTCTCCTTGGGATCGGCAAATATGTCATCGATGGTGCATTGATTGACGCACTGGTACGCAGTCGCATAGAAACAAGAAAAGTACCTACGTCGTCGGCATGTGGGATTGGATTGAAGGAGGCCTCCGAATAAATACGAAGGCCATTTGAGATGTATCTTAATATTATATTAACTTTATAATTGATATGCCGGTACTTGTTTGTATACAATACAAAGTGTGTTATTTTAACAACATTTTCCCACATTCGAACTATTCAAAGTTCTTACTTAATGCTTACCAAGGTTTTTCTCATAATAAATCTCTAGATTAGAGAAAAACTAAACCACAATACAATTTTCAAACCACAGATTCGTCTACACTCTATGGACATGAAAGAAATTTGTGGCAAAAATCATGCTGCAATAATGAAAGAGATGAAAGCTCTATCCGATGTGGTTGCGTGCAAAGAAGCAAAACATATCATTAGGACAGATCTCAAGGGTGCCAACAGATGTTCCTTCACACTGCCCCTCTTTCTTTCTGATTGACAACAGTTGTACGACCACCGACAGTGTTGTGAGCCTATAGGGTCAGGCACCAACGGGACTGAGATCGGATCAGGAAATGAAATCCCCCATTACATGCATACTTGCATTGATCAGTTAGCATATTCTGCATATTATAGTAAATTAGGCAAGGTCTGCCCCTAACTTCGGTTTGTGGGTGTTCGAAGGATACCTTCATATGTAGGATACCTTCATGTATACCTATAGGAATATCCTAGGGTAAATTCTCGTTCTACCAAAGATTTTTATTTGGTCTTCAGGCACGTCATACTTTATACTGACTGCGAAAATGTCACCAATGTATTATGGTACCATATGCCATATGGTTTGTTTGGGATGGGAGTGGGACCCGAATGGGATGAGATGTAACATATTCTATGCCAGTTTGCGCTCAGCTTCGAACAGCTGATAGTTTTTGGATTAATATCAGATAACAGATTAGTTTAAGAGTTATAGGTACAAGTAGAGTGCCAGTACAGGCATATTGTGCGAACTATGAAGTTCAATCTCACCCTTTGCAATAAACACCGGTGGCGCATAATAGTATCACCAGCGCAGCCTGTGATAACATCGCAGAGCCGGGTGATTTTGACCTAGAAACAGAAAACGCCGTCAATTATTCAATTAATAACCTTCTAATTCCATTGTTTCTGTCATCAGTTTTTTTGAGGGGAAAAGCTTTCATTTCATCTCTTGTTTAAATTAATCAAGTTAGAACGTTGCACGTGGAACGTTGGTTTTTCGCAGTGCCACAAGAAATGAGAGAATTTGCAAATTTGCTTTGCTTCGCGCCCAACTCCATAGACGTGACAATTTATTGATTAGGAACAATTTGCCACCAGATTACAAACGTCCTGGTTCGGTTTTAAAATAATGTGGACAGGGGTTTAACGACTAATAGAGGTAACACCGGATCCACGGTCCAAACACACATGCACGTGCATTGTTTATAAGCTAGTAACACCGCGTTTCCGGAATAGAACAACAATCACAGGCTGGTGGCTCAATAATGAGACAAAAAAATTAGGTGCTTCGAGCTTTCCGATTGAAGTCGAGTATGTAACTCGTCGTTACATTTCTTCTGTCTGTCCACCTTGCAAACTGCAAGTTCAAAGTCATCGAAGCTTAGCATAAGTGGCATTCGATTTGGACGTATGCATACATATATTTTTCTTACTGCTCTACTAATCTGACCCTGACCAATTTGAATGATTAAATAAAATGCATATTGTCTACATGTTGGCACTGGCAGCAAAGTGATTAAATTTGTGGCAAAAAGATGACATCTGATGGGTAATGGTGGATGCCTAAATTAAATAACCGTTTACGAACGGGAAACACCGCGACTAATGACACAAGAAATTTATTGCGTTGCTAATTTTCATCGTAGCAAAGAGAACCTAGTACCAAACCGAAATGAAGATGCTGTAGGGAATGCTCCGATATAGCTATCATGGAATAGGATACCATTAATAATTTTAAAAGTTATCATTCATTTTTATGGACAATGTTGATGCTAAAATAATATTTCCGTAAAATGTAAAATCGCGGGCAGTTTTACAGTAACTGGGCGTACAAATTCTGCTCTAGATAAATATAAATAGTGCCATGTGTCGAGGCGGCCCAAGCTTCATTCAAGAATAGCTAATTGTGAAACTTAAACGCGTAAACTTTCTCGTAGGCAATGTAGGTAAGTCGTGCAGGTTTAGCATTCGCGAAAAACCGCATCTTTGGTAGGTTCTTCCAGAACGTCTGTGTTTTATCCAACCTGAACCTGACTCCACATTAGACGGAACGGGAACCACAACCAATCTCACAAATATGGCTCGGTTCAGCCCCAAATCGAGCAGCCGCCTACAGAACTAACAAACCACGATCATAATAAATGCAATGCACCGTGTGCAAAAATTGACTAACAACCGCAAGGCCCAGTAAAAAAGTTTCTTACGTATTTACGCATACGGTATGACGATAATACGTATAAATGCAATCCTCTGAAGTCTTTTGGAGGGATGTATTAACTTGATGCATTTACATTGGTCGCGTCTATTCCGTTATGTAGCTAGACTTGGTCATTGCCCCATGACGGCGAAGATGTACCCGGCTCTGGCGAGCACCAAAGAGGAACGCGTCGCCGATTAGACCATTCGTGTCGAGGAATCCACCTTGTCGCTGCACCTCTTCACCTCGCCCATGAATATTTTAATTTGGAGTGTTGGTTTTCCACGCGTTATGACGTTGGGTAGACATGCGACTGCATATAAGAATGGTCCACATGTGGGAGAATAGCCGGGTTATTGGGACGTCCGGTGTATTCCTGATTTGTGATATCCATCAGGTCGGTGACCTTCTAGAGATCAACACAATAGTCAGGAATGTTTGGTGCTCCAAAATTAATCACGTCTTTCATATTTTTGTCCGTTTCAAAGGCACCAATTCTTATTCTATATCATCCTTGGAGAGGAAAAGCAAGATGTTGAAGGACCTGCCTAGTAACAATGAGATCGGCCATCGGGATGTGTATACTTTAACTAAGTAGGTATTGTGTCATTGGTATAGCTTGTTTTATTGTGATGATGTGATGTAATATGGTTGAGAGTTTGGTTACGCTTTTCAATTATTATGATAATAATCAGCCAGGCCGACATGTCGTTATACGAGAGATACAAACACACGGTAAACTGTAACAAGGATAGGATGTTGCAACTTCAGAGGTAAATACTGAAATTGGTACGTAGAACGAGTCATACGCGGGAGAACGTATGAATTCAGGGATTCCCGAGCAAAAATTGCCGTCATACGATGACATAGTAAATTTTCATTAATTATCAATGTGCTCATAAAGCATGTGGATGCCACAATTAATTCCGTAAAAAGTATTAACTAATCGGAAATAAATATATTCGAACTCTAATAGGTTGTATGGACCTATTCAAATACTAACGCGTTTCTACTATACTTTCCCAGCTTCTATAATATTAAGTTCAAAATTTCCTGTACACAGCGTGGGAATACGTAGTTTCGAAAACCGATCAGTGGCACTTTTGGGTTTTCTTTTCTTTAATTTTAATGGATTTTAGATCTGCTAAATAAATGGTTTCTCTGCAGATTGTTTGCCCACAGTACGAAAATGCATGTTTATGAAACCGCGGGCGTAAGTTCATCTTGGCTGGCATCTCAGCCACGATTTTGATCGTAAGAAAAATGCGTGTATCAGAATCTATTTGCAGTTTCCGACCGCGATTACAACAATAAACTTGAAGTCGACTGTCACTGTACGTACCTGGGATCAAAAAATGTAAGTTTTCAAACACTTGTTGCAACGATGTAGAGCAACATTGAAATGATATCATGCGCTTATGAATAATCTTGATCACAGCACTAAGCACAACAAACAAATACTCACGTACCGATGCGACCGGCGGTAATCGCAGACTGACTTCAGCTGGATGGCAGGTAACCCGTTTATAGAAGGTGATAGAAGGAGCAGCCCTCCATGGGATGGGAGTGGCAAACACGTTGCTCCACGCTCGCCTGTTGTTTACCTAAGTTATTAACAGCTCGAAAAACATATTCGTTTTTAAAAAAGAGTATTTTTGGGAAAATGTTAACAAGTTACGCTTGTAAATACACCTTAATTATGAAAATGCAATAATTTTTGGCATTATAAGCGTGGTGGTTCGTATTTTGAAGGATCGCGGTTAGTTATCATTCTCGCAGCTCGGTAGCGCGCGCAGCGCGCTTAGCCTAGCCAGTGAGCTCCCGAGGTCCTGTGAAAATTGCATAAATGGTGCAGTATTTTGTCTGTGTTAACTATCAATAAAAGCTACTACTTAATGTATTCATACACATGTAGGTAAAAGTAGTACCGCAATGGAGTGCGATACAAACAGCCTATTTGCTTCCCTGAATATTTTAGTCAAACCAGCCGAAACAGGTACGGAAATTTGAACTCTTATCTAGTTTTTGGAGGTTAGGATTGAGGATGTCGCTTCAGCCGATTTTATCACTAAATGCTGTGGTATTGATGTGATCCGCATTTATGTGGTAGGTCTTTATAATCAATTCATCTGTTAATTGATAGGTTCTTCGATTTCCCACTACTTATATTACTTTCACGTTCATTACTTAAGTTTTCTATCAATGCAACTTATTGTGGAAACTCCCAGTTTAGAGCTTGCCTCAGTTCAGGCATGCCAGAGGTAGCTAGTACGGTTTGTTGGTGCCTAGTGCTCAAGGTATATTTTCTAGTTGTTTCTTTCGATGCTTTCCTACAAATTTTCATTTAATTAATGTTTCATGGTAAAGCTAATACTAGATCAGAGTTTGTATGTGAGATGAAGGGCAATCGAAAACTACATGCAATGCACTACAATTCAATTGTTTGAGCACATCGTAATGCTGCATTTTCTATCTTCATCTTTAGCTGGAGCATAGCCACCTGGTATAATTCCAATAACTTATACTCTTATTACTGTCTCACAAATTCCCATATTCATAATCTTCTCCCTCTAAAGTTTATGGAGTCTACAGTTCTGATGTGTTTGACTAGGTACCTACTACATCTGTCAATGAAATATACCTTAGAATGCCATAGACATTATTGGTGGGGTTTTAAAAGTGTTTAATCATTACCTGCTAGATAGATAAGTGGTATCAAACTAAATTAAAGGTCTGTGAATTACTCCCAGAAGGTGTGCAAGTCGGTGGATGCTCGTAGGTAAAGAATCAGCCCCTTTTTATTTAATGCCAACTTGGTGCAAATCTATGCGCTCTATAAATAATTATAGTTTCCTTGAAAATTGACTGTTATTATACAAGTTTTGTTATTCAAAAATAACTTCATTGATGCATAAAATATACAGTTCAAAACATCCATAATGCATTATGACGATCAATGGACGACTAGTGATAAAGGAATTCCAGAGTCAATCAACGTTGGGGGACAATGCTTTTCTTATGGCGTTAAATATCCCCCAATGTTGATTGCCTCTGGAATGCTAGTGGTCCATTGCTTTGAAAATGCTATATAGGCGTTGATCACCCAGTTTACAAAATTCTTGCTTTTCAATCTCATTTTGTCCACTTAGCATTTCAATTATTTTTTAATGACACACCACACAAGAAATCATATTTCTGTAACTGGGGCCTAATGCAAAAACACTGCTAAACTGACAGGTGACTAATTTAAGATTTTTAACGGACAAACTACTGTGTTCAGTTACAATACACCAAATATTAATAAACACAGTATCTGGCCATACTTTTCCATACCATTCGAGTTAGAATTTGAACATATTTATCTATGCCAAACACTTGCCAACGCGACGCAACGTGGAGGTCGTGAACTGTGCAACAACGTGAACTGTGCGACCAAAAATGGGCCCTTTTTGAGGAGGGGGTTTGGACAAATCACCTTAAACTTTTAATTGGTCCATTGGCTGAGTCCACGACCAAGTGTTCATGACTTGATTATACATTGCTAGTTACTTATGTAGTTGTTTTAAGTATTCATCTTGGATAATTTAATTTCCAGGAAGTACTGGAGAGCTCCATGATATTCTTCAGCTTAACATATACAAAGCTTTAGATAAGCTTAACATTTCTGACATCAGCGCTCTTGAAACGCTGAGAAGAGTCAGTTGTGATGTGACGGAGGAAAGTAGTGTCAGGTAGGCTGAGTGCAGCTTATGTGCACAATAAATTGTCAAATTGAGTCGATGTAAACAGTCAAGTTTTGCACACAAACTGTATTAGTCCTAACTATACAGTATTGGATTACCATCATAAAGTCTAAAATGCAATGCTGCTACAAACTCATTCCCTAATTTCTGGTGTATTTTTGTTACAAAAAATAATTCGTTTATTATTTTAGATGGAAATTTGTGTGTGTTACATTGCACATACTTTTATCACTGAAAGAACATTTGATGAAACAAAGTGGCCAAAAAAATCAGAAAACAAATCAAGCACCTGCAGATCTTTTGAGTGTCAACCAACAAAAGACCATAAAAACATGTCTTCAGTTTGTAATATCTATGGGTCTCCTGCCAAGTTTGCTGCCTGGCGTTGGCATTTCGTTGGCTGCTCGGTGCAATAACGTTAAGAAATTGAAAGATGAAGATTTAGTGGTTTTGGAGGTGCGTTTTTATTGTTCTACGGGCTATTAGCTATTATTAGAACACTGTATACCAAGATTTTTTTACGAACTTAATGTTCATATTGTTGATTTCATTTCAGAAATATGAACGGCTTGCTGCTGTAACTCGTGGGTTACTAGTTTGTTGCGAGCAGCCAACGCTTCGCACTGTTATTCTGGAAGAGCACCTTGGCGACACTATGGCAGCGCTGTCGCAGCTTAGTTTCGTGCCGTTGAAAAAACCTGCGGCTAGCAAATCATCTGAAGTTCCTGCTCCCGCGGCAAAAGACGATTTTGTCATGACTAAGGAACTGTGGACAAAGCTACAAGATGATAGAAGTCACTTTAAAAGTTATTATCTTACATTTGTTGCACAAGTTTATCAACCATTAGTCATAAAAGAGCTCCTACTTTTGCAGGGATCTGGTACCAAGGTAATAACAGATTACAGAATTTATTGAACTATTGCTGTAAATTTGTAGTAGTGTGAATTCAAAAAGAGTTGGAAGATATTTTTCAAACAATGGTTCCAATCCCAAGCTGCCAAATTGCAGCCATTCAGAAGTTATGTTTTTGTGTTGTGTTGTGTTATTTAACGGATTGACCAATATGTGCTGATTCGCGCCAGTAAATTGTTAAAATGTTTAATTTAGGTGTCTTAAAATGAACTTAGGGTTCTTGAAAGGTTTCTTGAATCAATACTTTTGATTACTCTGTGACTAGAACGTAAATGTACAATTAAGAGATTTAAAAAAAAAACTGTTAATAACTGGGTTAAAATGCTGAAAACTTAACTGAAACTAAACTGCCAACGTTTCGCTAA
>QKMV01001714.1:0-15100 GCA_003287335.1 Lednia tumana
TATTGAAATAAGAATATGATTTGATTATTTGAGTCTATTCACGAATCTACACCGGCTTAAGTCCGTTGTTTTGAGATGGTGGAATGGGGCGTACCTTGAATAGTTTCTGGCGCAGCTAAAACCGCAATCGGTTCACCGACCAAGTCAATTTTCGAAAGATCGATACCCTTGGTCATATCGTCGTCAACTTTCGATGCTACTGCTTCGGCCATTTCCATAGCTTCGTCGCGTTCCTTAGACTCGTCGTCAAAGAATGAATGACCCGGCGCCAGGTTCTTGTGATCGTCCGGGCTGTTGGCGGCGGGCTCGTCGCCAAACAGGGTGGTATTCGACGTTGTAGATAGCTTACTCTTAGAGGCCGTGGTTTCCATCATGTTGCCGAACACCGACGACTGCAGATGGTTCGTGTTGCGGGCACGACGCGGCTCAGCGTCGGAGCCGAAGATGTCGCTGCTGCCGCCGCCTGGAGGTTTCAACACTCTGCAACAAGCAAGCGGGCGTTTCCGTTAGTACTGTGCGTCGTTTGCAAAGGAGGGCGGTTATGTGTTTCGCTGCATTTCGTGTTTGGACCTTTGGAACCAGGATGCTGAGGTTGAACAATGTGAACGAGAATTTTTGTTCAACTGTGGTCTGCTCTTCAGGGCAATTGTACCAAACTTTAGATTAGGGATTGTCGGCTAAAATCAAGAAGAATCAGCATGGCTTAAGATAGAGAATTCTCACTAATTTTAGGCAAAACAGGATGTAAAGTTACGTAATCGCTCTGCTGGTACCCTATTCTGTAACTTTTCGTGCAGTGAAATTAACTGAAATTTCGTTCAATTTCTAGTGGGTATCTGATGTTTTGCAGACGAAATCGTTCGGATTTTATTCTTAAATTATCTCGCAAACATCCCGACGCTTGTTCATTAGCGGAAGAAATTAGTCCGAAAACACGAATGGAAAACCCGAACGAAATGTCCACCCAGTTTATTTCTCCTCTGTTCACTGCTTGCAAAGTCACAGAATAGGTTTCTGAGCTCTTGGAAATTTAATTCCCAAGAAAAGTTTTACAGGGTCCAATTCTCTTGAACTTGAAAAATGTGCCATTGCGAAAGGGAGTATAAGAGAAAAATGAATAAAACGTCATTTTCAGGCCTGGAAGACGTTGAAGGCGAGAAAGTCACGCTTGCATTAATAAAGGCGGTTACACGAAATATTTGGAAACACATGAGGGGCGGCCAACAGTTGGATGGATCGTGCGCGTACGCTACTTGCCTATGGTGCTTGGGTATGCCAGTATACGTGCTACCCCAGAGATCTTGGCAAAATCCTCCGGGAGGCTGAGAGATCCTGAAATCGGTCGCATTCAAACACCCGTCATCGTTCCACCACCTATCGTTCTCTAACACACCGACATCCTTCACATCTCTCCTCCAACCTCTAACCACCAAACCTTCACCTCCACGCATGCAACCCTTTTTAAGTTTTTACACTGTACATATGACCACTGGCCTTGCGGCACTGGTCTATTTGCGTCGGTGAATGAGAGGGTGATATCAGTGACGATGAACCTTACAGGGAAGAGGGAAGCTTGGAACCGATATTTAGCCTACTCCTGTCGTAGAGCGCCAAGGGGCATGGATTAAAACGGGAATACCACGGATTAGTAGAGGCAATCTACTGTGCGAACAAGCTTCAACAAAGTTCCACGAAAAGGTTAGTCTTCTTTGCAAGGGGAGAGATGCAACCGTTTACGTAAATGTTGTCCTACATGCCGTGAACGTTTTGAATTCAGAGATTGAAAACTAAGTATAATATATGAGTAAAATGAAGGAACAAAGCAAATGAACGATGGGCCACTCTAACCCTAGTCTCTAGAACCAAGAAGTTGCTTGTCTATGGTAGGTGTTACAATTTCCGCGATATTTGGGTCAGGCACGCATACGTATAGACGTACCAGTTATACTTCCAGTCATGCCAAAAAGCGGGTGCAAGTTACAGCTAAAATTCCCGACTCTAGATTTTACATAATCGTATCGTGTCTGGCAAATTTGGGTCACCCACATTCGCAACCCCCTTGCTTTCTGATAGCCCAGGCTAGTCGGACAACACGGAATTAGCATCAAAATGCAGATCTTATCAGGGCTAAAATCGTTGGGCGATGAAGTTACGTTTCAGCTTGTACGTAGTTACAAGAACTAGACCACACAGCGTCGTTATGGGTTAGTATTTAGACACGAAAGATTTGAAGTCAGGTGGATCGATTACCGATTAGTAATGCGAAGAGAAACGTAATACTTTTCAATTCAGTTATAGACCGGTCATCTTGCTAGAAAATACTGACCTATGATGACCGGGTAAACCCGTATATTCGGCATTGAAGGTATCACGGCTCGGACCACCACCAGAATTCGACGGCGACGTTGGTTTCATTTTTCCTGCAAAGCCCGTCTCGAAACGTGAGAATCGACCAACACTCTGACACTCTCGCACGCACTGACTGAACGTAATCAACGTAATGCACCGAGAGTGAACGGAAGACGACGACTCCCCAACTGCTAGACCACGAATAAAGTCAAACCCTCTGTGCCGCCAAACCGAACCCAACCAAACGACACACCTCTTCTGGAGTTCTGACTAACCCAATTCGGGCTAAACTGAATAGAGCAAGTGACACGATGCTATGACTGCACGCAATGAGCCCCATGAGTCATGACTCGCGATGAAGCGCACTTGAATCACGCGGTTCTCAGTCGACCCAAAGTCCACCCGTCCATGAGACGACAATACAAGAAGACTGTCTGTTCGGAGACTTCGAAATGGTCCGCATAAGTGCAATTTTATGGTACATTTCAGTTGTACATGGGTGAAGACAACTTATGTAACTTCCTGTGGGCCTACTGCTGTACGAGCGTATCGATTTTGAAAGCGTTCAATCATGTATCCTCAACCAATCGACTGTAGATCCTTTTGCTTTGCATCAATTATTATTACCTCATTGCGTGGAACAATTGACGCCAGCCAGCACATGTTAATCAACTGTCATGCCTCGCTTTCTGAAATTAGCTTGATGCCACAGAAACGAAAAACTTCCCAAAAATCTTACATATTTTATTACAGTGTTTCCATCACAAAGACGTTCACTGCAAAGCTATATATTATATTATAATATTACATTACGGCTTCTTCTCGCTTTAGTAGCTTATTTCAATGCATATTCTTTTATGAAATATGTTCCGAACAAGATTTGAATATGTAACAATGAATAATGATTGACGAAGCATAAAGATAAAAAGCCGGATATGATGCAGTGCAGGATTGTTATGGCATATTGTCACAAAAGGCAGCACGGAAATCTCATTACGGCATGCAGATCGCCTGTTTTGGATTGATGCGAGTCCGGTAGCTGTGAGCGCTTGTCACGAGCACGTGGCAGACATGTGACAACCTCGTGAGCCACTCGTCACAACTGCTTCGCGAAAACACGATATTCATGACAGCCGTGGCGAAGATATTAACGAATAACGTACTGGGTACATTCATTACAAAGCGATATGTACGAAAAATGATTTTATCAGGTTTTAAGTAGACTTGGCGTTCGAATCACTCACGACGATGACTAATTACCTTCTTTATAGTTTATCTACACGAAAAAAGCGATTAGCTACTATAAATACGAGACAATGACTGTCCTCATAAGAAAACGTGCTAAAAAACCAAATGTAACTAATGTGTCAGCCGTACGTCTAGCGTCCGTTTCGCAGTAGATTTCCGAGAAATAGAAACAGCTTTAACGTTCAATGAGTCTGATTATAGGGTATGGGAGCTGAAGAGCATCAAAAAGCAGTAATTTAATTGCGAGGGAAACTGTAACAGACATCGGCTTGTCTTACTTGCAATCACTTACTATATTAATTAGGCGGCAGTTTCAAGCTGAAGAAGCGAGCAATTTATATGACGTCCGACGCCGCCGCAAGAAAATACTCGGCGCTAGTGGACACGTGAGAAGCGACGTGAATTATTGAATAACTAGCGGATAGACATTTTATTTGTTTAAAGTAAACTAAAATCCCACGCACGCGTTTAACGTTACTAATTAGCGCTTTTTGTGATTAAACAAGTTCCTCATGGAATGATCATCTAGCTTGTCAGTCATGCAACTAGCCTCGTTCAGGACCAGTTACTCGAAACACAATACCTGTGAAAACCACTGCAACTAGCTTGACGTAGAAAAATAGAATAACTCGTAATCCCCAAGTATTTTGATTGGCGATTTGCATTTTGATTTGAAATATTTTTATTACGCCCGCGAGGTGAAATCGAAGAGAAACTGGCCAAGCAATCAAGAAACTCGTGCATTATCCGCAATTGTATTAATTTCGCCACGCAAACTTACATGAACATAAATTACGCACAGAATGACCATGAACCTAAACGAATAACATTTGACAAGCCAACGAGTTTGCAAACTTCCCAGT
This sequence comes from Lednia tumana, assembly GCA_003287335.1. Taxonomy (NCBI): domain Eukaryota; kingdom Metazoa; phylum Arthropoda; class Insecta; order Plecoptera; family Nemouridae; genus Lednia; species Lednia tumana. The sequence goes on from QKMV01001714.1 coordinate 4,461, forward strand.
AGTTTGTAATTCATATAAATTCAATTCGACGCGAACTGTGCAAACATCGGAAGTGCGTTTTGAGACAGAGTGACAACGAACCTATAAAGCAATTCGAGACAAAGAGAGGCGGTGAAACGAGACGATGATATTGCCTGCACTCTGCAGCTATTGCTGTGGTATCATACCTGATCGAGTTCCTCTCAGGAACAATATCTTCCACGGACCTCATCTTTAATCAATCGCAGTGTTTGCCGTCGACAAAACCGACTTTTCACACAGAAATATTTTCACTACAAAACTTATCGTCGTACCAATTTTTAGCCTGTCACAGTTCCCTTGACTACTATAGCTGACAATCACCGGTCAGTGAATCAGTTGAATCAATAATATATACAACAATATATCGTTGAGTCACGATTTCGTTGATGTCTTGTTTGTTTATTTTTTGGTTGGGAAACGCACTGCGCGTTGCTAGTGAGTCTGCAAAAAGCGCTTAGCGTTCTTATCAGTGATTGGATCAACGAGCCCCCCCCCCCCCAGCATTATCCATGCTGTACAAAAATATCACTACGGGTTGGAGATGATCACAAATATCCCACGCATCCAACGGCATGGCGGAAATGTCTTTATATCTTTAAGAATATTAAAATCACTTCAAAAATACCTGGTTACTCGAGGACTCGAACCCCGGACCTTTTGCTAACCGGGTTAATGCTCTAACCACTGAGCTAAGCAAGGTACGGCATTTCGGAAGTCATTTTAATCCATATGAGTGGTAGATCTCAATTTTTTAGACAGAGAGTGACAAATCGAGACAGAATTAATTCGAGCAATTCAAGCAATTCGAGCAATTCAAGCAATTCAAGCAATTCAAGCAATTCGAGACACAGGGGGTGAATCGAGACGATGATATTGCCTGCACTCTGCAGCTATTGCTGTGGTATCATACCTGATCGAGTTCCTCTCAGGAACAATATCTTCCACGGACCTCATCTTTAATCAATCGCAGTGTTTGCCGTCGACAAAACCGACTTTTCACACAGAAATATTTTCACTACAAAACTTATCGTCGTACCAATTTTTAGCCTGTCACAGTTCCCTTGACTACTATAGCTGACAATCACCGGTCAGTGAATCAGTTGAACCAATTATATATGCAACAATACATCGTTATATATCATATCGTTGATAAATCTGTTTCTCTATCGGTATTTTACCAGTTATTTCTTGTCAGGCTTACGTTTGTTTCAGCAGAAAACATAATTTGAAAATGGGATTTCAAAAAATATATGTCTAGTGAAAATTAGCGTACATCAAAGGCAACCACAATGACCTATCGAATTTTCCTTCTCACTGCCCCATACAAGATTTCTAATTTCCAAAGCGAATTGATCGATCAAGGAAAGCCAATTAAATCGCGAGAGGTAATTAATTGATAGGCGACGGGTCGTAGGTAACTTTGTATGCCGAACGCGTTCAATCTATTTGCAGAACCACCGTGTCGAGCTGAGAATAATGAGTGTTTACGAGTACAGCCATGCAATGCTAAAGGCATGCTGCAGGTCAAGTGGCGATTCGATTCAATTCGACACGACGGACCAAACGGAATGCAGCAATTGCTGACTGACCTCAACCATCACACGAAGACCAAACGACAATCACGACTTGAAAACACAATCGACAGGTAGCAGCTGACTTGCACGGATGGATCTGTAGGGAGAGATCCATTCACCAACGGCTTTTTCATCGAACCCGTGAAAAACACTATTTTCAAACAATTAGTTCCATTTTACGGCGCTGGCAAAGTTGAAGCGCTACACGATTGGCGATTGACTTCAATTTAAAAGCAGACCGTTAACTTGCAGTTGTCGACTCTAATTGAGTTCGCTAATGAATGGGTTTGTCGCATGAAATTTGATCGCATTATTAGGTAACAGTTAACTGATATAGACGCCATAATCGTTCAGCATGCCTGCGATCAAGATGACTCGAAGGAGGAAAACTGTTAGGCGTACTAACGAGAGGGGGAAATAAGTAAGTTGAAGTGACTGTAAGTTCACCGACATCTTCATTATTTCTTACAGTTAGATGTTTAAGTGCGTTTTTTTGTGTGGATAAGTACAAATGGTGAATTATGTCGACTTGAATGGAAATTAAAGAGGAAACACGAAGGATGATTATTGGTTGAATCGAAGCTAAATGGAGAATAATGACGACGATTTGGCCGTTAAATAGCCATTGAATAAAATGATAATAGCTTTTCAGAGTCGCGGTTGACTTGAAGTCGCGTTGTGCGGCCGGTGAATGAGACGCGCGGAATTCGTCGGACGTGCAATTAGAGACTAATTGAGAAATTGATGGCCACCACAAATGCATAGATTCATCTCATTTAATTCCCCGCCTTCGAAAAGTTACACGTGTGCCATTTAAGTGTGGATTTGGCAGGTTATTCCAATCACTTTGAAGACGACTTATAACATGCCAAAATATCATTTCTCAAAAATAATAATCCTTTCAACGCCTTTACGGGTCACACCCTCACCTAACATCATGCTGCATCATGAAGATAATCCATAAAAGCCAGGAAAACGCTTCGGCGCTTATCTGAACATCAAATCATGTCCTCATTACAGCTGGAGGTATGTGTTAAAATGCTAGTTATAAAAGTAATCATGCATACTGTAAAAATAAGCGTAATTTGTACTAGCCTTCTTTGAACACGGTTGTTTCAATTTTTGCATACTTGCAAAAAAGGCAAACAATGGCGCAAATAGGTACATACCACTTAGAATCGGCCCCCATAACAAATAAGAATTATATAGTGTCTCATAGACCCACTTTCATGCGTTTAGATCAAGAGTTCAAATGGAAATGGCTCGCATGTTCTCAAAAGTATAGTGACTCTTTTTGAAACTAAATTAAGTATAGCTTGTGTACCACACGTACACAAATTGTCTTCCAAACTGTGAATTGTGAATCAATCCCTATCTTCGAAATGACTCGTAGATTTCCCATCTCCCCATTCCGCTCTTCTAACAATACGTAAAGTAATAAGGGACAAGCGATGAAAAATAGGCGAGGTTACTAACTGAATTCAAAGATGTCTTACTGGTCCGAAAGACGGGGGCTAGAAGAGTCCCCAACCAGACAGGTATTTTTGAAGTGAAAATAGTGCTAGTCGCAGTAGGTACATATTTGACTATTTTTATCATGTTTTACACCCAAGCCTAGGGCAGGTTTTATATTTTCTTGCACAAACCTTGACGGTTTCGTACAATATAAAACGATGAATAAGAATGTTTGTAAAATTCCATTTCTATACTTAACTTCATCAAGAAGTACGTTTAAAGTTCTTGACTACGGGGTGTAAAGCATAAGTAATGCTGTTAAAAATGGAACCTGGCTATGGCGGCAAGCTGCATAATAACTAGTCAGTAAACCGTTCGGTGTGACAGTAGGTACCGAAACTGGGTTACATACAGGTCGATGCAATCCGGGGGACGCATTTATTTACTATTTGGTAGCATTGCGTGACACGGCACGGCACGGCACGGCACGGCACGGCACGGCACGGCACGGCACGGCACGGCACCGTCGGTGACCAGAACAATTGCACGTCCACGCATTATCACGACAGCTGGCGTGACGCGCGGCGTGTGACGCGTGACGCGCCAAACAGCACGCGCACTAACATGCTGCTTTCGCGGGTCAATAACAACATTTACCTGTTCGGTAATATTGTGTCACCATGACAACATATTACGTCTGATCGCAGTGATTTTTTCTCCTTCACACTTGATCTCCGAAACACAATGGATTGTCGTTGTAGTTATTACCTGTACGATTTGATTTGCAAAGACTGTTTGATTTATGCACGATGCAATTTGTTCTTGGGTGGGGACCGAGCTACTTTATGTGTCTGCAATCCAATTCATTTGAATACTCCCTGTATTTAAAGACAAATTTTAACCGGACTTCCTACGGATTAAAACAACATGTTGCTTGAAATATGGCAGATATCATTTCATGCATTTGAACGACCCACATCTGTTGGATATTCAATCGTGTCTAGGTAGAACCATTGAATAAGATTGAATATGTTTTTGATATAGGAAGACAATAATTTGACAGCTAAACCCTCATTACCGCCACGATTTCCTCGTTTGCATCTCATTTCCCATAGACCAGCTATAAATATAACGTGCATACATCTTCGTGTGAATATCGCAATTTAATATCGAAGATCGAATATCGAAGATCGACCGCGAGCCTCACGAACCCCGACAGAAGCACGTAAATCAAAACAGATTTCCACAAAAGGCAACTTTTTTGAAAGTGACATCAACGGAGACACGAGTAAAAAGTAAAACGCAACGAGCCCGTGTCACTAGTCGGTCGGCGACGAGTGCATTAAAGGGAACTGGCGTGCATGGTCTTGATGTGATCCAGGATATACGGGATTGTGAAACGCTCCATTCGGTCGGCCCTGACTGATACGGACGGTGTTTTATGCGCGGCTATGAAGGGATGAGGAAGAAGGGATGAAATCCCCGGCCGTGCCAGGACATGCCAGCAAGCGTGCGGCCTCACATCCAGCCTGCCAAGGGTGCGTGATTCGACGATCTCACGATCTCACTCCACGGACGAACCGAAACGTTTGCGACTCGACACTGACTGCGATTCGACGATTTCGGAGTCCGGATTGGTCAAATTGGATCCTTGCGGCGTTGGAATCGGCTTGGTTTGATCGTGCACCGATCGTAAGCAGCACATAAAATTTAAAACGGTCAATCGCTCATTCAGGTTTTTACGAATAACGAGGAAATAATTATGGGATGACACTTTAAAAATAGGTTTTTCATTTTTGATTCGGCTACGTCTATTTAATACGAGAACCTTTTCTTGGCCGATTGTCTATGCATGCATTAATAGCATGCTGAATTGTCAGGATGCTGGCCACAGTTAGGGGGTGTTAAGTTCTTCATCGCCTACTGTAAACCCGGTCCTCAGTCAGACTATTTTAATTTTTTGTGAAATAGATTGGAAAATGCAAGCAATATCTGCCGGTAAATTGATAGACGTCTCAAACAAAGACGTCCACCGAGTCTAAATGAAAATAGTGCGACATCCATGAAAGCTACAACGAGCGCCCCTAACTCAATTCCCATTCGCCCATTACGTTCAAGTAATGGACAGTAAACTCGCCTGATTCAAGAAAACACTGCAAATCAATCGCAGCGCAGACAGAAAAAATTCAATGGATAGGATATATCTCGACTATGGAGCAATCGATCTTACCAGCGATATAAGTATTTCGATATATATATATTTCGTATATAAGATATAAGTATATAAGTAATTCCAATACAATATGACTTTGCGTGACTTTGCGTACTCATACGGCATATCCAATCTCCACAAGGTATCCTTGTCAAAGTGATTGATTCGTTTCCAAAGTTTGGATTGACACATCAAATCACATCCGAGATAGATTCTAGGCAGGTACACTTTGGATACGTTTCATCCATCATATCCACTTCTCACATGCCCATATCGTATGCCAAGATATCCAATAAAACGATTCGAGTGGATTTCTGAGCATTCAAACCCAGTTTGTAAAACAGTTTCTTTCAAAACTTGACAATCCACTACAAACCAATTATGTCATCTGATGCGCTGTTGCCACGATCAAACGTGTCAATGGATTGTTACAACGGGCCACTGGAATTCCTACCCTCAGCTTAGCCATCAATTAGATACCCGCACCCTGATATTAATTAACCCTAAGTCTTACGTACCCATTATCCCTTATGTACCCTACTTGAAATGCCATCGAAATCCAAGCGAAGCCTAGTCAGTATTCGAGTGATTTCTGCACGGTGGTGACAGTTGTCAGTTCGTATTCTTGAGTGTGACTTGCTACTTCTGCGCGGACAATCAAGCGATGCCTCCATGCGAAAATCGCTACGGAATTCGCAACGTTCTTTCGTCGTTTGTTCTTTCCAGCCAACTAGGGGTTCTACATAGAACGACTCGAGTCTGTTTAGCTAAACGTTTAGCTAATCTCTGTGAATCTCAGGATAAGCCAGCATAATTCATGGGTTGTGTAGTACCATGAGAAATGGCAGTATTTCAGTGCGTTTCATGTACAAACGAATATCATAATTTCTTGCGTATGTCATCCTGGTCGAATCATGGTCTCTGTACGAGACTGCATCCAAACATAAAGGTGCCTACTCGATGCAGGTAATCAAATTTCACGACATTCTAACGTCAGACAGACAAGATGCATCGAGACGAGATGACATTTACATTTACGGTAGCTAAAGAGCCAGGAAGATTAGCATTGGGCGATCTCACGGCTGGCATCCCTTGAATCATTAAGTTATCATTAAGTGCATCATTACCAGTCGTATTTTAACTTTCAGGGTTGGTTTTGAAAAATACTATCATATAAAAATTAGACTGCGTATGATCTCGTGCGATCTCGAGAGAAAAGTGCACTAAAGGCCGGTTTTTCAGTGGTCTGTTAAGAACTTAACAACACGTTAAGAAAATATTAAGGCATCTGATTGACTTACCATGGTAATAACAAGTTGACGGACTTTTTTTATTAATAAGACCCTGAAAAACCGGTCCCAAGTGAACCAGAAGGTTCAACATTTCAATATCTATCGCAGGATTCGCACGATACAATCAGGGGCTCATAACTGATCTAGTTTTTAGCACCTTATAGACTATAGAGCCAGCCTTCTGCATAGCACTTGTTCCAGTAGCTCATACAGATGAACATGAATTAGGAGGGCCACGGAAGTCACTATCTGATAAAAAATTACAGTAAATGGCCCCCCCCCCCTCCCTTGCAAGATTGTCTTTTAACGTCCCTCCCGACCCCTTGTAAACAAAAAAATCTTTGTAAAATTGTAGATCAAGTGAAAGATATATCATGTATTTAAAGACCAGTATCAGGGGAGCAGTGTCCAAACTTCTTACAAAATATTTTACCCTCCGTACAAGTTGTAAGCAAAAGAAGCCGAATGGTTGCTGGAAGAAGGTATTGAACGTTGGAATACCAGCCTTGAAACCATCTGGTAAACACGGCAGTATCAATGTGACAAATAGTTTGCTACGTTATTTGGATCGGTGGAACACATTAGCCTGGCCTTTTGCCCTTTACTTTCAAGGTAAAACGTCGCGGCTCAAAAATTCCACGGGCAATCTCATTCACCGACATCTTACGCTCATTTACTGCTAAATTGACCAACGCTATGGTCCCTACATTCTTCCTGTAATTAATATGTAATTGTTGAATACACGGGATAAAAAACGATCTTGTTGTCACACCACTGGACACAACGTAGCAAAGGATGGATTATTTCTCTTTCAAATCCGATCCATTCTGCTATCGGATTATAGCGGAAATCGAAGCCCGATGTGAACTCGATCGCACGGAGACGAAAAGAAACGAATAGTACTTGAATTGACAATACCCGCATCATGTTATTAACTCGCATAAAACTGTCAATGACAATGGAAAAGCAGGTCGCTTTTCTCGTGGATTTCCGAGGCCAGTGTTTTGTTTCACCGCATCGGTCACCACAAGACGGCTGCTGGCTCGACGTTGCTAAGCAACGACTCGCGAAAGGCCAACAAACTCCAGAGTTATTGTTAGCCAGAGTCAGAGTTTAAGTGTGTTGAACCAAACATGTCTTCGGTCGTCTCTAGCTTTGCCAAATGTCTCGATTTTCAACTCACTAATGACTCATGTGTAGAAGCAGTAATAAGGTTATTACATTTTCAAGGCTCATGTCTTCTGTCTAATTTCAGCACTAGTTTTCAAAAAAGCTGTTAGTTAAGGGACAATCGCCCTGAGGAAGCTTTCAACATAGTTAGCGAAACGTTGGCAGTTTGTTAGAAGTTTTCAGCAGTTTAACCCATTTACTAACAGTTTTTTTTGAGTAATAAGATTATTTATGCGATATTGACGGACTCCCGGGAAATTAAAGCATGCAATTTACCGACACGAATTCGTGTGTATTCCTTAGCAACAATTGAATTGCATTTCAGATGACGTTCGTCTGGACATTGTAACACAAAATATTTGGGTTTAAAATAAAAAGATTGATTACGAATCTAAAATTCTTGGTACTTGCAGTGTGACAAGTTTTGAAAATTTGGCAAATTAAAGTGAAAATCGAAGTATGCGCGTTATGGGTCACTAACGCTTCCCGAAAACCACATTCGTCCACCCTCGCTTGCGAATCGGCTTTGCAAAAATTCGCGAAGCCAAATTTTTCAAACAACTGTTGCTCGTCCTCTCTGCTAAACAGAAAATGTTAGCTGGACAAACCGTGAGCCCAGTCTCAACCCTACCCTACTCAACCCTACGAATATCTCAATCAAGCATCTTCAAAAAGCATCGGGTCACATGATATCCCCTACCTCTGCAGTCACCCAGCGAGTTGAACAACTGCATGCAGCCCAAATCATTTCCTAACATTATTTATAACCTCGGCTCATTATAAAAGATGTCCCTTTCGAGTTCCAGCTATCCCAGCCAACTTCTTATTTGACTCGTACGAACCGTGGAAACACGAGCCTGTCCCATCTAATAACATAACTCTGGTAGCTACTGTGAGTTTACGACTCGAAGCCTGCATGCCCGACTGACGATGACACAAAAAACCGTCCTCTTATGCACACACACACACACACACAAGTATATATTCCTGTATTGTGTATATTTTTAGTCGCTGGATTTTGTTCTGTAAGCCATTGGCAAGCACGGGCTGCTCGCGGTGCCTTGCGTTCAACTAAACGACGTTCCAGATGCACATCCTTCTTATTCAGCCCAGCTGATCTCTAACCGTCAACCAGGCAGTTAGCTCTGTCAAGGAGATCGGCATGGGAGTCGTCGCTCATCATCACTCATTAGCCAAACGACAAGACTCGACATGTTTATAAACACCCTCATTATGTGCAGCACGCGTAAATCTGCGCTGGCAGATTTCACATTTTTACTGTCAGCCCGGATTTCACGAACTATTGAGGCTCGAGAGTAGCACCCGTGGCATATGAAACGCGGACGAATTTTGTGTACCTCTGCTGGCTCTACCGTTGTACATAACCTACGTTGCTAAGCGAGAGAGTTGGAGATGAAAGAACAAACTAGGTCTATTCGGAAGCCGCTTTTTAACATTTTGCCCCAAATTACCCAAAGGGCCATCGTAAAAGCTCAATTTGAGTTTAATTAGCATTAACAGGAAACCGTAAGTCAACTTGAAACAAAGTGCTTCTGAATAGACATAGTTTATTCTTTTGTCGACAACTTCCTTGCTAACCTAACATAGGCTACCTTCAACGATAGAGCCAGTAGAGGTATGCACCATCAAGGTTTCTTGCGCGGCTCAACACGTTCAAATGCATAAGCGCTACGCCGATTTCTGTCGAGGCGACCCTTTCCGCTTAACTCTAGCGTAACTTTGTTCGCTATTTTACCGGATTTGGCTAAACCCGGCCTCAGTGGCAGAGTTTTGCGTCTATTAACGGCAACGTCAAAACACGTCAAGATGCGAGAGATTGCGAAAAGTTTTGACAGCGTAGCAATTACGTCGGCCGAATCGTTGTGGGCCGGACATTAATTGCGGTCACAGAAAAAATTATGTCCGTCCAAAGCGATTCTATCGCAGTATAGAAATTAAAAATGATCAAACACCGTTGATGCGAATTTCAGGTGTCCCGTAACTGTCAACCGGGCATTCTTCCGTTGCCGTTAATTGTCATAACGATCCAGGTAAGTGTTTCACTGGATTTCCTTGCGGCAAGCGCACTGCACCGAACAAATTGAACAAATTGAGTTCAACAGTTCCTTCGGTGTCTTCGAGACGTACGAAAGCAATCGCCTGGTGGGGGGGGGGGGGGGGGGGGGGGGGGGGGGGGGGCACGTCAAATGAATACAGCTTTGTGCGGTCACAGCTTTTTGGGCCACTGTGCTAAGCAATAGCTGTGTGTACGCGGTATTAGGCATTTATTAACACTCAAAGCTTCAGACTCGGCAATCGTTACGTACGACGCTCGTAAATACGATTCACCATGCAAGCATGATGTAGGTGCACGATTACAGCTGACACCACCACGAGGATGCTCCAAAACGCATTGCCGACTTGTTTAATTATGGCATCGCTTATCAATTTAATTAGCAACGGCACACGCGAAAGCATACGGCGTATTGTTGGTGCAGTTAACTAGTGCGGCACGAGAGTAAGTTTACCGTCAATGACTCCACGTAGGTATAGGTTAAGCTGAACAGCAACTGCGCTGTTTGTTACGCAGTATAGCATTCCACGCGGTATGTGGAATTTAGTGTTTCTGTGTCTTCTATGTTGCAGCCCTGTTTGAAATCACAATTCTGCTCGCAGTCCCAGCTGATCGTCAAATTATAAACACACCCTAAAAAATTCACCAGTATATACGAGCCGACTGCCGTTGATTTACTGAATCCCTATACTGCTAGAAAATACAAGGATGCGAAATCCAGCTGCGGCACCACGAACAGTTGGGGTTTCTATATTATAATATAATGGTGTTTAACGACGCACTGTATTGACAACTAGCCCTGTGGCACTGGTCTATTGGCGTCGGTGTTTAACGACGCACTG
>QKMV01001715.1:0-15100 GCA_003287335.1 Lednia tumana
TTCCCCCCCTTGTAGTTTATAACAGTTCGTAAAAAAAAAAAAAAAAAAAATGCTCCTGACTCCTGACTCGACAGTCTCAACAAGTGTACCAAATTTCATCAAAATCTGGGTCGGTCAAAGTTTGAGGCGAGTGATTTCACTTGGAATGACCCTTTTTCCAGATCTGTAACTTTATTAGGGCGGAAGCTATCAACGATAACAACATGAATAGCGAGTTTAGAGATCAATCTTGTTAAAAACTGACAAAAATGTCTTGGTTCTTAAGTTATCTTTTAAACTCTCTTCTAGGCTGTTCTTCATTTACAGGACTTACCTGCGCTCGATGGCGAATACGTTGCAGCCGCAGTTGTTCGGCAATCACCTCCTCTCGCATCTCCTCTGGAAGCGCGGCCAGGAAAGAGGGATCAACCCCCTCCGGTATTTCTCCGGCCCCGCCCGCCCCAGACGGGCCGGCAACGGCGCTAGAGGCGCTCGCTTCTGTTGCGGCGGCACCGGCAGCACTAGCTGCCAGCGAGCGTCGCGGAAGAATTCGCTCGCGCGCTGTTGCCACAAATACACAACACATTAAGCAGCATGGCTCCAACATTCACCACTACTCTACAAAGCCTTTCAGCTTGACCCGTAAGTTAGATTTGGTTAACCACTTTATTAGGTTTCAACGTCGATCATAACTTGCCTTAGGGGATAAACAAGCTAGCCCATGTCTGTGCTGTTGCATCGAGAAGGGACCCTGCAAGGCTCGTAAGCGCTTGTGTATGGACTAGAATTGCATCCTTGTTACAAATATCTATCTTTCATGACGATAAAGTGAGCAAGTGGGGCCCAAACAAAATTCTAAATGAGGAGAATAGCCAAACTCAGCAGTTTCTCATGGCTATTGTTCTTCCATCGAAAAGTCCAGTGCACGACATCAAATTCCAATGAGATTGAGATACCCAAGGAGTCGGCAGTGATTGCTTGCCCAAAAATACCAAATTAATTGATATTGTAATTTTAATCAACCTCAGCAAAATCTCTTTGGACCCCTTCCCCCCTATCCTGCAACATTCATTGGCAGATATGGTTGGGGAGGTTGACCCCCAAGAAAGCTTACCCAGGGCCTGGGAATACGTTACGCCTCGGATTCTATGTTGAGAATTCAAGGTTAAATATGCTCTCAATTTCCTATGTACAAGGATGGAGTGTTTCGGTGATTCACGGGTTTGCTGGTATGGGAAAAGCACAGAAGCGTTCCTACAGGCCAACATGAATAACGTTGTTAGCCAACCCTTTACCGCATACATTTCGAACATCAAATTGTTGAGTTGCTTATTCCCAAGGCTAGCTATGATCGAAGGTAGTAGTTTCTTATTTGAAGCTAACATATAGTCCGATATACAAGCAAGATATCATGCTTATCTACAACTGCCATTTGTGAGTGTGACCTTATGATAGTAGAGTTGAGATGTAGTCAGCTGTTTGGCAGACGCCAGTACGCCTACTGTGCCAAAGCCAACGCACTCATAGGCGGTGGTTAGTGCCAAGTAGTCTCCTTTCGTCTCTTTCTCGTTACTCACCAGGCGTGGAAGCTCGGAGTGATCGGTACCGCTCATCCGAAGCCATCACACCGAAGTACTCTTCCAACGTCTCCACATACTCCTCGGCACGTTCCGCTACAGGGCTGTTGGGGATACTATTTGGAATAATGTCCGGAGATGATGATCGCTCCAGCTGGCCCATTTCTTCTGGATCTTCCCGAGTGTTGTCGGGATCCGAATCAGGAATAACTCTAGTCGCCCGGCCTCGGACCATTGCATTTTCCACAATCGAGTTCTCGATGATGGAGTTTTCAACAATGGAGCTATCGATGAACGAGTCGTCGGTAGCAGAGTCATCTGGGTCCATTTCAGGAATGACTATATTATGTCCTCGAGGGTTCCCTGCTTCATCGAGGCCATGATTGCTTCGGCTGATATTAGAGTAGCCTTGTCCAAAGAAAGACTCGTCGGGCTCCGAGTCGGGAACGCCGTGCCCTCGAGTACCAGGGGGTGTCTGGCCAACTAGAGAGTCGTCGGAATCAACAAGGACTTGGGCTCGGCCCCGTCGACGGACGATCGAGTCTTCCAAAGGCGAGCTGGCAGGATCGTTTGGATCGGAGGACGAGGGAGTTCGGGGCGAGTCCGACAGCAGGCCGAGAATGTCTTCGCGGAATACCATCGGGCCTGGAGGCCGAATCCGAGATGTCGCGGTCACCAGCTGTTCGAGGTTAGGCAGAAGACTTTCCGCAGCCCTGGAAGACCCTCCTGCGGTCTCCTCTCGGGAAGAACTGTCCCCAGATGCCAGCTGTTCCTCTTCTCGAGACAGACGCCTGCCTGGTTGCAGCAGTGTCGGGATCGTGTCCAGCTCAGAGTCCGTAGACACCACGTCGATGATCTCCGACGTTTCCGCCGCACTATTTTGCTGCAAGGTAAAAAAGATCACATGTTTCTGTACTGCCCAATGAAATATTCAACAATTAAGTGCACTCACGGAATCAGAAATTGGCCGCGGGGAGAGAAGACAGGCGAAAGAGTCATGTGTAAGTAGGACGCCCTAATGCATGACAGCAACACGTTTTTCGTCGCCCCCTCATGATGCACAAAATCAGACAAAAAGCTTGTAGCCAAAGCAAACCCAAAAATTATACGCATCCATCTCGGCCAACGATCCCCCAACGTTAATATTGTGGTAAAAACATTATGTGAACATTAAATTAAGATAAGGGCCTGTTGACTTCAGTTATGTAGACTTGGTACTGGGACTCGAACCGTTTGAAATTTTGATTTCAGTTTCAGTCCCTGCTTGGAACTGACTTCTTCTTCAATTCTACTCCAGTATAATAATTTATTATTTGACGTTAGATTTTAACTTGATTGAAGCACGATTAATTGATGTACAGGAAAAATTATTTCGTGACCCTGAGCTAGAGTGAAGTGTCTATCTATCAGCAACAAGTAAGCTGTGTACTCACCGTTGCTTGAAAGGTTTCGTCAGTTTCGTCTAGCTCGATTTTCTCCAGTTTCGATTCCTCTTCTTCTATGAACCGCTTCCTCTTTTCTTGCCGTTCGTTCAGTTCGATGTCACGGTATTTCTCCAAGTCTGCGACTAGCTCGCTGGCAATTCCTGGAAAAAATATACAATCTCCAGTATAGCGAAGCAACCAAATCAAATGACTCGGTGGCATTACGATGATATAAATTATTCAAATTTTCACGTAATTGGAGAGGTCACCTGATTAGGCTCTTTCTTTACAGGTGAAAAGAGAAACGTTACAAGCCTAGTAAAATATGGACGTTAGTGCTGAAAGGCTAGAATATTTTGGGTTTGGATTTGGAAAAGAAGGGAGGTTCAACATAACCACTAGAATAAACGGGTAAGTGCAATGACAAATTGACGTGCAACGTTTCTGCTCAAGCCCTCTTCAAGCGTAGAGAGATGAGTTTATCAGAGTCATGATGTCATTAATGATGATTATCTCTCCACTCTTGAAGAAGGCTCGTCTGTCAATTTATCTTTGCGCTTACCAGTTTCTTCTCATAGCAAGTGGTACGTATTATATTTTCTTTTCCAAATCCAAACCCAAGTAGTCCTGTAAAAACATGTTTGCATTCCGAAGTTTTTTTAAAATGGTTGTTTACATCTTTTCATGGTGTCTGCGAAACGAAAGTCAAGCCTGCGTTACTTGAACATCGATCAGTGCATGCCGGGTATTGACCCTTCTTTCGCTGCCAGCTGTACGGCGATAGGCAACACGAGGTCTTCCTACATGGAATACAGATTCCTGGACTCTGTGGACCGACTAAAATCGCATCCCTGTCGAAGTACTTAGCTTAAGTAGTTTATAAGTAAATCACACGATTCTGTGATGGCTGTTCTATTGTAGGTTATTCTCTTCATTTTCTGATTTCTTTAATATTTGGAGTTTAACCATATTAAGAGTCATATTTTTTTATGAAGCTCAACCCATTTGATTAATGTACATCCCTTTGGTAGCAGATTTGGCAAAGTTAAACCAACTAATTGCGCATCTCGGTACGGCCAAGTGGCTATGAACGATGGTGCGTCGAGCAAACGGGGCGAGTGCTTACCGGTGACACAGGCAGGCTGGGATTCCCCGTCGAGGAGTTTCGCCTCTTCGCTCCACCAGTGCAGCGCTGTTGGGACGTTGCTCAGAGTGGCAGCCAGGCTCGGCCCAAACAGGTAGCCCGACTGGTCCTGCTCCAAGCAAACACACAGTTCTTAAAACGACATCGGACAACCGTGGTGCTCGCCTTTGGAAACCCAAACCCAGCAATGAAAGATTTCAAGTCTACACTAATTGCAGGCCTTAAAGAGGAGGTTAAGCCCTGTTGAAACAGACACATTTTCCAGTCAAACTCTTGCATGCAAGCCTCGTATACAAGTGCATCAACTGTGCACGCAATGAAAGTGTGTTTGACAAGTGCACCAGGTGCAATTGTTTACACGGCACAAGAATTCTTGAATGGACTGGAATGGTCAAAACCATCTGACAGCTGACATCAAGCAGGTGGTGACTAACGCAGATCGCTGGTTGTTTTTGTACAAGATGTGATGGAAATAGAACCTGTACAAGTAGGTAACCAAAAAATTGCAAGTAGCCCTTGAATCACCTTGAACTTAATAAGTATTTTGGTTAGGGCAGCTGAATGCCAGGCTTGCATGCAAGGGCTTGACAGCAAATATAACTGTGTAGACACAGCACAGCTATAGGTTGAGGTCTACTCCTGATCTACCTGGGTTGTAAGTCTGTTTTCCAGTCAAATTTTTCATACACTTTATTTGACACAATTTCCTACCACCAATGTAGCCAAATTGCAGCAATTGTAACTATACAGAAACCGACAGTGTCAAAAAAATTGGACGAAAAATTTGACCATGAAAAGCATGCTGAACAAGAATAGGGCTCAGATGGAGGATGTTGAAAAACAGCCTTAACAGCAACACTCCCAGCTTAAGTCACACGGATTGAACACATCCACGATTCAATATTCTGGTCTTGAAAAATCTGAAGTGCTACTAATTGTTTTCGTAATGAAAACATACTATCTGCACACCTCTAGTTAATTTTAAAATTAAGGAGTCTTGTATTTTAGCCTGAACCATATAATACTATTGTTCTCGAATATTAATTTTGATAGGTACAATTATGTAAGGCATTGTAAATACATACCACGAAATCAATCTGCTCCTCTTCATTTTGAGTGAATATTCCCAGCCCGTTGTCCATGACCACAACTCGAGAGTCGCCGAACGACGAAGTGAGGGCATGTCCGGGATTAGTGGAAACACTCTGAGATGTCGAAGGACCGAGGAGTCTGTGAAAGAAGCATCCACTTGTTAGCCCTGGTAAAATACTTAACATAGATATATAACGAAGATTTCACACTTTGGTGCAAACAGAAAATATATAAATACATCCAAGCAAACGCATTGCACGTTCGGTTGTCAACAAATAATTGGACTGCCCAGAAATAAATTAGCGTACCAACTACCAAGACAATGAACTATAAAAATTGTAAGGTGTGGGTAATAGCAAAAGTACCTACTACCTACACGTTTCTTAGACGGTAATTATACGTAAAGCTTTTTTTTCAAAATTTATCAACACTTTCAAGTTAGTCATGTTTGAACCAAACCTGGATCTGGTAGTAATTTTAGAATAGTGATTACCTCTGCAGGATGACAGGTGGGTTGGGATTCCTTGGGTTAAGTTGCAGGTACTGGTAGCGTCTCTGACGGCTGGCTCGCTGGGCTCGAGTGTTGGACATGCTGGCTATCTCCAGTTGGTGGCGTGCCATCAGCAACGGGTGGCTTGCAGTCACGTTGCTGATATCTGCAAATCACAATTCATTAACCATTTAACATTAATCATTAGGCTTCATGCTTGGAAAGCTTACAGCCAATTCACAGATCTAGGGATGAACACGTTATAGAATGTTAAAAAGTATACAACTAGAGATGCCTTCAGATCGGGATACTATCAGGATACGAAATCAGTATCCGAAGCAGGGATGTCGGTGGGTTATCAAGCAGTTAATTTCTCTACTCGCAGGTAATTAAGACAGAAACTATACCTATATGTATTTTTTAATAATTTTTGGTGAAAAATGATCATTTTGATAATATCAACATAGTTATCGATAATAATTCGCAAACGATTATTGGTAACATATCTCAAAACCAGCAAACATCCCTTTATTGGCACACACAGAAAAATTCCGCTTGCAGTGAATCAGATATTCACTATTAAATGACAGGGGAAAAATGTGTATGAAGTCTCATCGAGCGTGAAAAGAGTCCTTGAATTTTGGTTCGACCCTTTCCTTGTAGATGGGCATGCAATATTAGCTGCTATAGCTACATATAGGAGGACCAATATTAGTAACTTAAGAGATACGCTTATTCCCGGCTGTCATAGCACGCAGGCCTCTTCCTTGCACTCAGCCTATCTGGCTACCTCTAAAAGCGCTATGATACCCTTCACAAACTAACTAAAACCGTGGCTTGTCAATAATAAAGTAACACAAAATACCGGCATACAGAAGAGAAGTAGAATAACAAATAGTACTTACCAGGGTTGTCATTTCCGTTGTAAGGATCTTCGAAGATGCCAAAAGGAAGCGGGAATGAGCTGGTGTTCCAAGGCACGAGCGATCCCATGCCTGCTGTATCAGCTGCATCAGTATACTGGATCATTAGAATGTCCTCGTTTTCCCGGTCCAGCCCTGGGATGCGGAACAGACCTTCGTCCGACTCGAAAAACTCTAGCTCCTCTTCGTCGTAGCCGGAACCGCCCTCCTCCTCATCCTCGTTGTCCTCCCCTGCAATAACGACAAAATTCCCCAATGGTTAGTTCACATTCCATGCCGTTCGCTGTCAAACGAGTAGCAATTCTTTCCAACCCCCTTGTTTCCATTCGTTCTGCTTGGTATTTAAATGCATGCATTTTTGTTTCTCTGCAATATGGAATATGATTTGGTAAGGCAATTACCAAAATTGGATGGAATGTTTTGGAATGGGGAGTACTTATTCCTCACAGAAAGATAAGATTAGACTGATTCATTGACCCCAATTGCCAAAGTGCTATTCACCTCTAAAGATGGAACCAGTATTTATGAAATGCTTGCAAACAAGGCCACATGTATATTCATCCTCAGGATTACTTTTGATTATCTTGAAGTCACCACATCTAATCTTTGGAAGATTGGGGAAGCCCAGCTCAGTCACCATTTCATTCCGAAAGGAAGGCTAAGAGAGCAATAGCCACAGCACATAAATGATTATAAAATGCTGGGTGATGCATCCGAAAAGTGTTTTCTTTGCAAACCGTAGGTGAGATTGGGAATTCACTATTATTTCCCATGTTTTATGATATTGTTGCAATACTTCATTGGGATTGTATTCAAAAAATATGTTGGTATTCAAAATTCAAGCAAAGAAAATATCATGAACTCAAAAATCCTTTATCCAACTTAAAAACAGAATGTATGGGGTCGGTTTACAGTGAGCATAACACGTTATGTGTGCTCTAAGCCTGGTATTTATTTGTGCGTCCAATAACAACCTCCTGCTATCAGCATTGAGCTGTGACGCCAAGTGCAATTTCTATCTGATGCCATTGTTTATTTTACATTGGGGCCTCTAGATTAGCCTGATTAGTGTCAGAAAGCCCCTAAATTCAAGCGTTGTAATGCTGAAATCTCGTTCTTTAAACGGCATTAAATTTCCAAAACAACCCATTCCATAAAAAATACGTTTTTGTGGTCCAGAAACAATACTCTATCCAAAAAAAGTACAGAAAACATTATTGCAGAGAATTCCCTATTGGAATACAAGAAACTAAAATCATAAATGCAATTTATTACTCTACCTATATACTAGAGAACACAAGAACGGCTGCAGTTGAGTCCAAATTGCCTAAACCGAAAGTTCCCGTAAGTAGCCCGAGAACAATAGCATTGCATACCGCTCCTCAAAAGTGTTAGCGATCTTTTGGTAATGCCGTGATGTGATTGGGTTACCAAGTAACCATAAGGGAATGGACTCAATGCAACCACGAAAACCTGGGCCGTCATAAGAATGTAGCAATGGTGATGGACAATTACCGTCATCATCATCATCGTCCTCGTCGTCATCTCCATCTCCAACGTCGTGCACTTCGCCGGCGTCATCCGAAGCATTGGTGTCTGAATCCGAGCTGTCACTCTCCTCGACTTGGTCGATATCCTGCAATGGGAATTATCATTATTTTTCAAAATTGATCGATGCACAATAATGGTCAAGTCATTGATTTAAAATAATAGCCAGTCCCGACAAATCTAAGTAGGTACGACAACAATAAAAGCATCCATAACTCAGTAACAGAATTCAAACAATTTAACTCTTTCACTGCTGAGTTTCTTTCTGCTTCATAAAATGTACTGACTATGCCATATGAAATATCAATCCAAAAATTTTCGAGGCTTTTTGGGGGTTCAATTGTTGGCTTCTAGGTGTGCAAAAATTCAAATTCAGAACACTTTCAAACTCCGACTGTCTGTTACATTCTCTACGAATTAACCAAGTTTAGCGACTCGGCTCCTTATGGGCTATGTGTAGTAATGAAAAGAAACTTAAATCTAGTGTGTTCTAACAACCTTCCACCTTAGCTATCAAGAAACATACTTCATTTGAAAAAATATGTGACCGTAATATTGAACGTTACCGATAAGATGTCAGTAATGGTCCCTTCCAAATATGCCCTCAATTGCCAACTATTAGTTTTACTGGTAGAACAAAAAGTACTTCTACCGTTACAAATGGCATTCTTCGAACAGACTTTGCAGAATAGCTGCTTATCCCCGATTAACTAGAGATGGCCTAAGGAATAATAATCTTGGTAAGCAAGAAAACGAAAAACAAAATTGAACTCACCCCTCCGTCATCGTCGTTACTGAAGGGAGCCGACGTTTGGATGCCGGCGTGGGAGGAAATGTGATCACTGTCTACGTCCATATGCGAGGCACTTCGGAGGATTGCTTGCGACTCTCGATACTGAGCGTCGATGATCTCTTGGGGCGTGGCAGCTTGTGGGTGCGGGACCCTGCGCCACACGAAAACGTGACGTTACAACCAATTTCTACCACTGCTTGTTACTCAGTTTACCTAAATACCGCTCAACGCAATTTCAATAGTCACATTGGAGTAGTTGCACTCGTCAGAGAAGGTGCTAGCAATAGCTGGCTCCATTTTGTCTCGAGCACGCTGCATGACAGCCCGCAACCAAATGCCAGCAGACCATAAACAGTAATTTCTTCTCTTGTAGTTGCACGCCCCTTCTCTTCCCTCCAAAGCAATTCCCAATACCCCTCTTACTTGTGGTTCTCTCTTCTCTTTCCTTCTCCAACAACCCTTACTTTCCTTATCCCCACTTCCCTTCTCAGTAATCCACACTTATGCGCCATTATCACCCCCACATTCATCGACCATCTCCTACTGAAGAAAACTTGAAGCTAAAACCTTTAAAAGTGCAGTTGTATAAAAAACAAATTCCATTAACGATAGCTCAACTGCTGAACGGTTTTACTATGTTGGCACAAGATTGTCACAATAGGCCTGGTTACTCGACGTTTCGGCAGTGCGCAGTCTGCAATCTGCAAGGCCTGGATTCGCAAAGCAAGGCTACCATTTCACCCCGAGGAAAGCTCAATACACCCCCTGCTTTCTGTGTTAATTCCAAGGGGCTTATGTGCATAGCCTCACTTTGAGAATCCAGGCCCAGAAAAACTACCATCTGGTCTCTTTATCTTCAGTTCTCCTGAAAATTACAAACTGTGCCCTTCCAAAACGTGGAGTAGCCATGCTCTTCTTAGTCTATTTTTTACTATGCCACCCTAGCCTAGGGACCCTAGACTTCATCACGCTAAATCAAAGACAATATGAAGGTTCTAAAGGTAATTTGATGACTTTCAATTGTTAATTTTGTCATTTAGCAGCTATTTAAAAGCATTTAAATGATGAGAAGTTCTACTCGAATGAACATTGATAACAATATCTCCGAACTGCTGGCAAAGTAACTGTGAATAGACTGTAGGGTCGACAATCTAGGACAAAGAGAGCCGAACCGTTAAGCCCTTGAAATGGTCCTCGACTTCAAGCAGCTGCAGCCGAGCTGTAGCCAAGGGCCTTGCCAAGACGTGGGAAGCATGCCCTTTGCGCTTACCCGTCCAGCAGCTGGTCCATGATGTCTTGGAGAGCTGACTCATCACCTTCCTCCTGGACAAGGCTACTGTCCAGAGCTGGCTCCAGAGCCCCGGAGGAAATGTCCAGTTCAGTGTTATCGTTGTCAGTGTCGGTGTCTTCTAGTATTTCTGGTCCGAGTGCACGGGTGGCTGCCAGGGACGCAGCACCTGTTGGTGTTAGAAAACTTAACTCTTCGTTTCGTACATTAACGCCAGTTCTGCACAACATTTTCTGCATTAGCGTTGATAATTATTTGCTAACGATTATTGATGTCAAAATAATTCTGTTGGAATAGGAAATGCAAGCTGCTGCAAATCTATTTTTAATGATGGGAATAATTATTTAACAATCCACCTAAGTGTTAAAAAACAAATAGTATATTGAAGAGTTTAAAGGGGAATATCGCAATGTAACTACTAGAAGACGGAAGATAGTAGACACCTAGTTAAATGCGTTCTATTGTTCTTGATAATATGTAAAGAATGTATGACGTAACCATGTACCAAGCAAAAGCACCTGTGCTGGATAAACATCCCTTCTTTGGTACTAATATTTCCACGTGTAGTACACCATTTGGATGAAATTTCATTTAGTCTGCAAAAAGCATGCAGAGAGTACTTGCCGGCATCCCCACAGCAAACACATTTTGTACCATTATTGCACGCTCACTGATGCACATAAAAAGCATGCAATTGCATGACTTTCCAGTCTCGAAGAACAATTCTCTTCATTACCTGGAGCGTCTCCTGCTGCGGGCGTAGGCGCCGCCGCTGTCGCCTTGGCTTTCACTAGCGGCTGAGCGGTGGGCTGGTTGACGATCCGCGAAAGCGTCTCCAGTGGCTTGAGGATAGCGTTCAGCGACGCTGGCATATTGGGGCTCGAAAGGTCCAGGTGGTGCGAAACTCTTGCCAGGTCGGTAAGCAGTCCCTTGCGCAGGATGATCCGCACAACGTTGTTCATGTTGTTGCTGTACTGATGCAGCTTCATGGTTTGAGAGATGGGCACGCTCGGAGTCGGCGGGCAGTTGTCCACCATGGTCGAGACGAGCCCCGCGAGCAGCTGAATCTGCACGTGCTTCTGGTATGACTCGGGCAGCGTCAGGCTTCGGACCAGCGAGCAACGCACCTGACATGTGAAGAGTGTAAGGCTCAAGTGTAACAAATATTGGAAAGCTGCACAAATAGCTACAGGGTGGCCATGATGGCATTATTCTCCTGCAAGTAAAATGGGAGATGGGCAAGCAGTCAACAGGAGTCAGTCCTTAGAGTGGAAAGGTGACGACTAGAGTACTTTAAGTGGCTTGATTCAAATATCAGTCATAACTAGTTACTGCTATAAAGAATATGTAATAATAAAATCAGTCAGAGTGTGCATATTGGGATTATTGGATTTAATAGTTAGGTAGCCAATTGCTATCAGTTGCTTGAGTGGAAAGGTGGTGACTGGAGAGCCACAGTCAGTCAGACTGTGGTTATTGGGATTATTCATCTTGACAAGTTGAATTCAATGCCATTTAAAAACATTTGAAAAATTGGTCTATAGAAAAAGCTGTTTCTAGCCTGGTCACTGTTATGTACAGGTTAAATATATGCAGACATTGTGGGCTGGGACTTTGAGCTCTGTACGCTCCAAATGCTGTAGGGCAGGCACCAAACTAACCTCAGCTACGAGCGTGGTCTGTGCATCCGGCGAATGGTTGCACGAAGCGATTGCTGCAATCAGCATCCTTGCCATGGTCGAGCACTCTCGGTCCTCAGGGTTCTCGCTGAGAGGTAGAAGTCGGTCTAGCAGGAAAGCAAGTGCAGTGCAGTCTTCGGCGACCAGCTCCGACTGGCCCGCTCGGTAGATGTAGTCCGTGATGAGCCGAGCACAACCAGCATAAGATCGGACCGATTCGGCCAGCAGCTTAAGCAGCGCCGACTTCGGTAGGAGCGGTCGTTTCTTCTCATCTTCAGTCCCCTTTCCGTTCAGTATCTCTTCTCGGGCCTTACGGATTCGCTCCATTTCGTACTCCTGGGAAGCCGGTGGACAAAAGCTTGTTAGACACTATCAATTCAAGGGCTTTTGAAACGCTCAGCCGAAATCCAGGGAGACGGAGCGCTCGCTAAATGTAAAATATAGCGGCCTCTATCCTTTCAAATGCGCTGAATGCAACTTCTATAGGGTGGTTATTACTATCGTGACGTTCTACGATCCCTTAGGTTCACAATTTTACATTTAATAAGCTTTTAACTGTCATGAATGCATTAACTTCTGTGCAACTACACTAAAGTTTGTATACGCTTACCACACTATGATGTGTGGTATGTATAGTTACGTAATCGGTCCACTGGTAAATATAACCTGGCTGGTGATTGCTACTAGTTGCATTGTACAATGATATTTCTCATATTTCTTGTGATCAAGCACTTGTATTCAACACGTATTGATGAGCATGGAGATGAAACTACCAGGACAGATTCGAAACCAAATGTGTTACACATACTTCCAGCAGTACACTTTTGCTATGGCAAGCATTGAATATGGCCTTTAAACCTTATGGCAACAAGACTGCGATGTGATTTTTATAATGGCAACCGCATTAAATACCAAGTCTGATTGGTTATGTCGGGTTATCACTCCAACAATAGAGCTGATAATTACATTTGATTAGAAGCCATTTTGAGCGCGCCCAGTAAGCAATCTGTCACGTGGCTGATCGGACTCTAGATGGAATTACCAAAGATGCTGACCATCTTTCCTTTTGCCTACGATTTTGTTTCGGGGGTATTTCGAAGTTTGGGCAGTCTCAAAGTGGGAGCAAGCAAAGAAAAAGTAATGCGTGTACAGACTGAGAAAAGATCTAGCGCTAGCCTTCGATTAGAGCAGGTAGATTTTAATTACCCTGACACCATCATCAGGCACACCGAGCAGGTTCCCGGCGTTGGTGCGGAAAGTGCTGTGGCCCGCAGGCAGCCCGCGGCCGTTGACCAGCTGGATGGGGTTCTGCGCGATGGACAAGTTCGGGCCCGGCCCGGTCGCAGCTGCGGCGCTCGGGACTGGGACTGGGGTGTCTGCAGCTGCTGCCGCCGCCTCTTCTTCGCGCCGAGGATAACTTTTCACCAACGCATTCAGCAGTTGGTAGATGGCGTTAATGGCCACATCACCCGCTATGGTGTTGCCGGCTGGGTTTTGGCGATACGGCAGGGTTTTGAGAAGCAGCCGGTTGTCTTCTTCCTCGTCTGGGAGCAAAACGGCAACAAAAAAGTGAATGAGAACAAGGATTTTCTTGATGGGAGCATTAAATAACTACGCGAAGGATGGAAGGGAGGGAAGCAAAGCGGGAAATATATGCAACCCAACTAAGATAGGAACCGGAGATTTCTCCATTACCAGTCGAGTACTCTACAAGGGCACACACCCAAATAGCTCAGCGTTAGAGCAGCTGGCCAGAAAACGATAGGTCTGGGGGTTCTTAACCTGGTTTGGCTACACATTTTTCCTGCTTCACTTTACTGCCCTTCCACCCAAAAAAAATATTGTTCATCATGAACTCATAGACTGAAATGCTTTAAGTTCTTAATTCTGGGGACAGTCAAAAAGTTGAATCTAATACTGGAAGACTGTCATTTTTTCGAAGCTGAATTGTTAAAAGTTCGACTCCACAAAAAATTGGGAAGTTGAAGTGGATTTCTTGGCATTCAAACCCAGTTCAAGAATCAGTTTTTTTGAAAACTAGTGCCAAGATAACGAGATAGACACAAGTGTAAAGAATTTTCTAAACGCTGGCTTACTTCGGCGCACGAGAATGTTGCAGTCTACTCGCAGCACTTTGCGCGCAACCTCCAGGAATGCATCGGGATCGCGCGTGACCGCCGCACTGGTATTGCGCAACAAGTACAGCAGCTCTTTGTATCCAGGCGGGATATTGGCGAGTGTCTTGGCGCGTAGCACCTTCTCCATCGACAGGCGAAGAGTGGCTGGGTCCTCGATCACGTGGCGGATGATCAATGTGGTCAGGCTCAGGAAGCCCGTGAACGACGAGTAGAAACTCAGGTCAAGCAGCAGCTTGACGCCGCCGTCCTTGGCGAATGTCTTGGCGTATTCGTAGGTGCGCGTGATGCGCAGGCAGACACGCATTACGGCGTGTAGGGTGTCTTTGTCCACCGGAATGGCCAGCAGGCCGACGCAGGACTTGATGATGGCATTAGAGTACTTTCGGCCGAGCCCCTCGATGACCAGGTTCTGCTTTTTCTCGCGCTGCTCGTTCAGCGTCTGCTCCTCGATGTCCATCTTATCGGGCTTGTCCTTGTCCTCTCCGCGGAACTTGTCTGCTTTGCCCTCGGCGTGTTCGCGCGCAAGCAGGGACATGGAGATTGGGCGCCGGTTCGCGCTCTCTTCATTCATCTGCAACAGGCAAGCAGCCGTTAGTTACCCGTTTTAGTTTGCTCCGAGATTTGCGCCAGAAACTGGATTGAGGTGGCTGTATTGACTTTGTTTAGTTCACATTTTCATATTTTTTGTAAAACCCTGTTTCCCAAAAATAACACACAAAATCTGACAATTTGCACATTTAATTGTTTGCTGCTCGGTGCCATAAAAATAAACATTCATAGATCACGTCTAAAATCGCTTAAAAAATGAAAATGTAAGAATATGCGGCATTCGAAACGTCAACTGCCTTATGTGCTTGTAGCAGTTGAAGGGCTAACTTCATAATAACCTTTCAAACTAGCTGTAAGTAAATGGAACAAACAAACTGCCAATGCTTCGGGGCAATTGCGCCGAAGAAGCTTTCAGTATTACTTTTTTGAGACTCATATCTCCTGACTAATTTCAGCACTATAGTTTTTAAAAAAAC
>QKMV01001716.1:1749-15099 GCA_003287335.1 Lednia tumana
AAAGTCTGCTAAAAAGTCTGCTAAAAAGTCTGCTAAAAAGTCTGCTAAAAAGTCTGCTAAAAAGTCTGCTAAAAAGTCTGCTAAAAAGTAGGCGAAAAAGTGTGATAATATTTACTAAACTGCTAAAACGCCCCTGATGATGTTAACAGAACAGTTTTCAGAACGTTGGAAATTTATTGGACTTATTAGCAGTTTTCACCAGTTTAGTAAACAGTTTTTTTTTAAGTATGTGAATTTTTGCTTAGCAGTTGAGCCAATTTGGTGACCAGCGAAATATTGAGTTAAAATCAAACCTATGGCTTTACCAGCACCCTCATCAGTCATCCTTCAGCGTGACTTGATTCAAGCGTTCAGCGAGGCCCTAGAGTATCAATCCACGTTCTTTCGCCGATGCTGTGCTCTGGGGCAGAGCTCAGCCCTGTTGCTATTTTGTCAAAAAGTAGGGACATTTATAGTCTGGTGACACTTCTGCATGAGCACCCCTGAAAACCTACACTATACCAATTCTGAATTTATTCAAGATTTGTATGCACAATTAAATAAATTACACAACTTCATTTGCGAGCGTTTTCACGTTTCATTTAGGCAATGCAAGTTCTATTAAAGAGGCAGTAACCTCCTAAGCTAAATTGTCCCTTATAAAGTCTTAAGTTTGGAATTTAGAGACACAAGTCAAATTTTTGCTCGCATGAACCCGGTGGAAAAATGTTCTAAAGTTACATTTTTCAGCTAGGGTGCTTAACACATAATAAGTCACATTGCCAAATAAGTCAAAAACTCCAATAAGCACGGGGAAATTTTCGACCCGTAATTTTGGTCAAAAAAATATTGGGAATGGATAACATGTTCGGTCATCTTTCCTACGTTTCAAAAAAAAAATGGCTCTGAGCTAGATAGTTTTTTAGCCGCAGTCAGAAGATTACCGGAGGAATGTGTCGTATTTTACACATCTGCCTGTGCTATTCTTGCGCCGATCTAGTCGCCGCGCGCGCTACACGAAATCCGAAATAATTTTTATAAATTCATAGAATTTCACAATATTTTTTGGAAGATTATTTTGGACTACCATGCTGCGTTCAAGCATACAAAAAAAATGTATAGCTTCATTAACACCTCTGTTTTTATACCATGTAGCTGTAGTTATATTCAATATTTCAGGTACAGCTTTTGAGATTCTAAGTTTGAGTGTAAAAGAAGGTGGCATGCAACCCTACCCCACAAACAATGTCTGAAAAGCCAATTTCGCTGATAAATAGTACCAAGTTTTTGTGTTTGGGGGGAGGGGGGTGATTTTTACTGGCCGTCCTCCCACTTTTATTTCTACGATTGCTTTCCCCTCCAACGCTAGAAACAAAAATAAGCTAGAAGACGAAGCAGTCGCTACTATTCTTGAATGGCTCAGTCTAAGATCCGCTCTCAGCACGACTTTCAATATATTTCCAGTCCGTTGAACATTGACGATGGTCAGTTAGTCGGCCAGAAGCCGGGCGATATCTTTCATCTTGAAAAGCCAGGTTGGGGATATGCAATTAGCCAAGTAGAGTTATGCGAGGTCGTTGTGAAAGGGATGCCACGCAACGTTAATCAAATGGGCTAGTAGATGTTCGACTCTTGAAAAAGACTCACGGAAAGTGTGCCTAGTTCTTCAAGGAGCTGTAATCCGCTAGATGAACATCTTCTTATGCTCTTGAACTTATCATGGTAGCCTGAAATGACATTACAAAACTAGTAGGGAAATTCTATGAATTGACACAAATTCTTTACGGTTTTGGCACGCGGTGACTCGACCGACGCTAGATTAGCACAGGAAAATGCAAAAAACGAGACACATACATTGAGTAATCCACATATTGTGGCTAAAAGAATGCACAACCAATTAGGTACAAGAAAGATAGGCGAGTATTCCACTGGTCTTTTTTTTTTTCTGATCATAGATGCTCCTAGCTGCCATGGGTCCAAAAACCTCCACGGCCATTCGCTGTTGGGGCATTATTTTCGAAGGAAGCAAGATCGAAAAGGACCACTTTTGAAAATTGTTTCTCGGACTCATGATGGGCTGTTTTTTATTTATTTTAACTTTATAAACTCCTAACTCATGAACCTGCAATGATAACACATTTGTGGGCTCGCATGTAAATACTCCTTAAATATCGTCAGCACTCGTAATATTAGTGAAATCTGAAGCTGAGTGGAGTGCATGGTGCTAGTACAATGGAATTACCATCATAATTACTAGATTTACTTTCAAACCACGTTGGCAAGATATTGGCGACAGGGCAGCAATTGAAGCTCGCGTACAGACCTTGGCAAAACATAGCTCTGTCCTGTGTATTAAAGATGTTCCTGCCAGTCACCATGTATAAGCGATCATGACACACTTTTGAGCTCAAAAAACCACATTTATGAGGAAAACCTTATAATTGCGAACGAGGACATTATTCTGAGAACGCATTTTCGTACAAAAAAAGATGATCCGGGGTAGAAATTCACGGCTCAAGTTTGATAACAACTTCCAGTGTTTTGGAATTTCTCGTAAAGACAGAGACACCACATTTTTATTCAACATATAGTGAACACCATACATACTTGTTATGAATACTTTTTTTATTCGTTCTAGGCTGAAGGCTTTTTTCTGGAATGATTTTAACTGTACAATTAAAAGTTGCCTTGAAAGTATCTGATGTACGGTTCTGTATTTCCAACTTTCCCCCTCGATATACCACCCTCCTCCCCGCCACCCCTCCACAACTTTTTTAAAATGTGTTCTCACAGAGCGATTAGCGTTCTCGTTTCGCAGTTTAACATTTTTCACCCAACACTTGCGTTTTTGACTTTGTAATTCGGAATTATATCAGGAACAGCCTTAAGATTGCAGGAAGACCTCGTGTTACCAATCCATACAACGGCACCGGGCAGTGATCGAGCCTGAATTGAGCACGCTTGCGATTTTACGAGCAAATTGGCTAGCGTTAGGGCAAAATCTTAACACAACGTTCATTTGAGACCATTAGCTACTTTGTTTGCTTCTGCTATAGGTCATTCTTTCGGAAAACATGCGGGCCAGTGCTAAAATATATCACTGGAACAATCTGTTTCTCACGTTATGAAACGAGTTACCTACTAAAAAGCGATGATGATTCTTGTAAAGCATGCGCAGTGCGGAAACACTGGTCAACTTCCGTTCCATTCGAACTTCTTAATGTTATTCATTCTGGTTCCGTTAGATGCGCACGAAAGAACCATAAGAAACCGCGCTTCCTGAGCGACCAGTGACGCAAAGATCCAGTGCAGTGGTCGGCTCTTCCTCATCAAGCTAGCAGCTGAGCAGTTAGCAGCTCATTACTGGGACTCACTCGCGTAATCGCCATGCACTTTCACTCACAATTCTCAGCTCGCTCGTATCGGATGCCACCACCACGCATCAAACGTCTTCTCTTGTTTTGTGCATGTCTTTAATTAGTTTCGCCGACGCGTTCTTTGTTTTGTTTCGGTTGAGGTGGTTTCGTTTGGTTTCGTTCACGCGCCTTGTGTTCGAATATCAGGATTAACTCGAAGACTTACAAGTACAAGTAACTGCTCTGTTTTCTGACAGCAAATGACACTAGACTTTGACATCCATCTCCGGTATGCTCCAACAGCTTAGCGTCGAGATTAAACTTGACATAGTTTTGAAAAGGCATCGATAGGGAAAGTGGCTAAGTTTCAATAGCATCTTCGGCGATGAAAAAAACCCATTAAAACGCATTATCCTCGAACGAGTTTTTGTTCCTAGTTGGATGTGATTGTTGACCGGTTTCTTACTCTAAAGTTGACTGTGCGGCACGTTTATAGGTGTGATAGTTAGTGCTATGCCG
Organism: Lednia tumana; assembly: GCA_003287335.1. Taxonomy (NCBI): domain Eukaryota; kingdom Metazoa; phylum Arthropoda; class Insecta; order Plecoptera; family Nemouridae; genus Lednia; species Lednia tumana. The sequence goes on from QKMV01001716.1 coordinate 5,604, forward strand.
CTTTTAGTGGGTTGTTTTTGCCGGCCACTTCAAGGGAGACAGCGTCCTTCTTCATTATGCAATACGACACCATATTTCCACGCTATTTCCACGCTTTTAGCAGGCTTTTTTCGTGCACTGAGGGTGTGTTTTACAAACAAATCATTTCAGATAAAATTATTTTCATTTTTCAGGACCAATTTCACCAACTTTTCAATCCAAGGTTAGCTTCTTAACCTTCGATTTTTTTTTGTGTTCATAAGTTCAAAATGTTTGGACAAAAATCCAGCCTGGCTTAATTAAATGAGCGAAGCGAGCCAACTGAGTGTAGTGAAGACGTCAATATTATTACCCATCGAATAAAGGATGGTGTGCTTTTTTGTATGTTCGTTCGCGCTCTGCAGAAATTGGACGCAAGGAATTTGACTACAGATCTCTTTCTTCTGATAAGTCATGAAAAAGAGAATCAATCAGCGAGTGGTTGGCATGTGGTTATTTGGACGGTCAAACGAATGGCAATGCAGATTGAGATAAGTTACCTAGCCTAGATCTGTCATAGGTTTGGGGCACGAGCTTTTGTCGTCAATTTGAATTAAAATTTCAGGAAACGTTCGAATTCTTTGAACTGAGACCTGATCACTTTTAAAGCGCCATTCATAACATGATTGTCTTGAAATTCACATTTTTGAAAAAGTTTGTTCATTTTTCGGCTATCTTTACTCTTTGTTTGCTGTCTGTAGGCCAAACGGCTTCTTCAAAGTCAATTAAATTTGCAGGATACCTGTACAAAGTCTCAACTTCGAATTTAAAAAATTGTGAGCCCAAACGAATCAGCTGTTTTCGTTGTACCAAGTTGTGACATGTGTTCATTTTCCTATTTGATAGCGTTAGTTTTAGGTGTACGATGTTAAAGCGTTAATTTTAGGTTTACCATGTAGCGTTTATATCAGGAGTATTTTAAAGTGGTTCATTAAAGTTGTGCAAGACACGCTCATTCATCAATGCGTCCGCATATAGCGTTTCGGCGGAGTTGTTAACTTGTGTTTTAATTCGATGAAATCGCGTCTCCGCTGAAAGGAAGTTACACATGCTTACAGAAGACCTAGCATGAGAAATCCCTGGTATTTTTGATAAGACATAGTCTCCGCGGTTTGTACAAGAAAATCTCGATAGCTACCCAGGCTAGATAGCAAAGAATGTTAGAAATAGGCTTATATAGCCTTCACGGTTCAAGGTTTTAGGTTATAGGGATTCTAGGCTAGGGTGGAAAGCTAATAAGAAATAGCGTGTAGTCTTCAAGATGCAAGCTTGGGAGTGCTGGTTGCGTGCATCAAACCGGTGTCTCCGATGAGCAGCAGCGCAGAATTTTGTGGTACGACCTTAGCCGCTCGACAGTGCAGCGAATTTACACTTAAAATCAATATTTTCCGAAACAAGCGTCTCCCGACAAGCCGCAAGGCTTGGGAGCTTGTTGTGGTCTTCGCAAAACCAAAAAGACGAGTTGCTTTACGGAGACACCTGTTTTGTAAATGCGCGGACGGATCGACTAGGTACCTCGCCTGATGTCCGTGCTCGGGGCGAGATTTCTGCCACCCCCGAAGCCGTGGATGACCACCTTGGTGGGGTGCGCCGCGTTGTACTGGGAGTTGAACAGCGAGTCGGGGTCCACGGTGTCCAGCAGCTCAGGAAGATACTGAGTCGCCCGGGTGTACAGATAGAACTGGATGCGGGGGTGTGGACAAGAGATGGGTGGCTCCACGCACGAAGAAGTGTTGTACAGGTCAGTGATGGACGTTGCTTTCTTGGTGGTAATTTCCTGGCATACGATTTCTGGAACAGTCACAATCTTCACAGTTTTCTGCTTTGGTCCCTCTCCCTTCCGAGATATCGCTGTCTCACTAACTCATCATAATCCTATGATTTGTGGTCATCTGATGATCTGTCGTCCATGCTTCATCCCAGGCAATGATAAAATACTATTCTAGCTACCTTATTTTTCATTGGACACGTAATATCTTTCAAAAATTGTCACGGTCATAAATCGTATTAGCTCAGTAAAGGTTTTCTCCCCGAATGGTATGTCTCAGAAATTCATCCTTTGTTTTCGATGGTCGAACTGATTGTTGATAAATGGGGAGCTTAATCTCAATATACCATTCCGGGTAACGCTTTGTTTTTGTACCAACCGCGATTGATCTAATTTAGGGAGCGAACTACCAGTTCTCCTTGAGTCTATAGGTAGGTAAAACCACAAGTTGGTTTATTTTGACATTTTATCGCAAGGCAGAAGTACCCTGGCCTAGTTTCCTAAAAGCTAAAAAATGCTAATTAATCTGTATAATAGTAGATATTACTAGACAGCTCCAAGGCCGAGCTTCGTTGTGGTGGTTGGTATTTAATTAACCTAGGTGTTCGTATCTACGTAGACATCTTGCAATTACGATGATGAACTATGTGATTGTGCCGTCATCGAACAAAGATCTGTGTCTTACAAACGGAACTGCTTCTCAGTCTTAAATCATGCTAGACAAAATTACTTTCACTGTATTTTGTTATTTACATTAACTAAAAAAAATAACATGAAACTGTTTCCCTCTCCTACATGCTGACTGCTTAGTCACTGCATATATTGATGTCAAAATATAAAGCATCGTCGAGGAGAAATTCAAACCAACACAAACATAATTTTAAAAAGTCACTTTGAAACCACAAACCAGCTTTAAAACATTACAGTAATCCCGTTCTTCTCACTATGAGGCAAGAATCGCAAGTGAACAATGTCTCAGTACCTCATCGAAGAACACCACTAGAAATAATTTGTATTGGGTTGAAAAAATTCGACGTCGTGGACTACGCATGGGTTCGGCCGATCTTTCTAGGCCCCGACCTATCCCAATGCACGGACATTGACACGGTCCATCCATCCAGGCACGCGGCATAAGCACGCGGTCCAAATAGGCTTACCTGAGACGAAGAACATCACGAACATCAGCGGCACGAACCAGTCGACGAACACGCGACACCGTCGAGCACATGGTCTAGTTGTCATCACTCTACCCCACACGATTATCTCATGCCACACTTAACCGGTGCACTTGCACTTGCACTTGCACTTGCACTTGCACTTCAGTGGTGCCTGATCACGAGCTGCAGCTTACTATCGACGAGTCAACGACGATCAACGATCAATTCGGAAGCGACACTGGCCAGCCAGCATTTAGCAGATCGTGGCTCATGGCTCGTGGCTCGAGCAAGCGAACGCAAGAAGGGGATGAGCGAAAGTGAATGTTGGAAGGGAGGGCGAGTGGAGAGGAGCAGGCTATGCTAACTCTCACTAGGCGGCGGCCCGGCCGCTACTCGGTGCACATCAAGCGATACAGCCGCGTCTAGCGTCTAGCGAAATCACCAACTACAATTAACTAGCTCTAAAGGACGTATATTATTATTAGTCACTGCTATATTGTGTTTATACTGTTAGAAAGTGCCCATGTGAATAATAACAAAAAACAAACAACAAAAAACAAGGTTAGCGGCGCCTGTCTCCTCAGTGCCTCGAAGATAAATAGTAGGTTATAGTACTACTTATTAGTTAAGTAATTTTCAGTTATGCCACATTATAGGATGTTACCGGCAACCACAAATGGTATTTCATCACGCACGCCCATGAAACGACAAAAAGGACATGCATCTTAAGCAAGTAGTACATGGATATTTCATAAGGCAATATAGTTGTGCACTTCTAGCATGGGCCCTGCTAGCGCTTAGCTGCATGAACTCGACGTAGCCAATCTTGTGGAATGCATCACTGCCCCATGTTCAGCATCGTTCGGTTCAGAATGGTCCTTGTGCAGTTTACGTTCAACCCCATTGCAAACGGTGGGCGACTGTGCGTGTCCAGAAAGAATATGCCTCGAGCACTGGAAAATAAGAAATGCAAATCAATCTCACAAGTCACAACATGACTCGGAATCTGCAACAAGCCCGGCTAATTCGAGGACGTGTGAAGATAATTTCGGCCCAAAAATTATGCCAGCGCAGTCAGAATGTCGAGCTATTTTGTGACCCTCTTGAGAGCTGAAATTATCTTCAGCTAGAGCTCAACACCGAATCGACGTTACCATGGAATCCAATTCAACGGCCCTTGCCGCTACAGTCTACCCCAAATTAGTGGTGGCACTCTGGAAGATAGTTTATTAATATTTACTCAATTAAGTATTGCAGATTATTGCATTCGAAGTATTAGCGTTGCAGTTAAGTACGACAAAGTAAATAATATGTTACGTACAGAGCCGTCAATGTTTGTGAAAGAAAAGCCAACCCTAAATGAGGGTTGATAAGAAGCCTGAAATAGCGTGTAATATCGTTTCCTCACGTTTGGTTGACAAATTCGCCCATCAGCTGCTTCTCCGTATCTCCCCAGGAGCGGCACCAGCCAAGCAGGTATCCCAAGTAGCTCGTGCAAAGAGTCCCGTAGAAGCCACATGTTTCCCGGACGGACTCTGCGAAGTAGATTGGAGCTCTCACGTGTGAGCAGCTGCTCGGATCTGCAACGACGCACAGTATTGACAGTAGAGAAGTGTCATAATATGATACGTTTCGTTCGTTATTGTGTTCGGCTTCAAATTCAAACACACGCACTTTTTCCCCTATTTTTGATCACCTATGTGGTGTTTAACGACGCACTGTATTGACAACTGGCCCTGTGGTCCTGGTCTATTCGCGTCAGTGAATGTTAGTGTGATAAGAGAGTGATTATGAATCTCACATGGAAGAGGGGAGCTCGGTGCCAGTACGTAGCCTACTCCTGTCGAAAAGCACGAAGAGGGACCACCGCTTAACGTCCCTTTCGTAGGACGGTACAACTCGAAAAATATGGGATTCTTCCACTAATCCATGGTGTCAAGAGGTTGATGTCAATGGGAGTGAAGATGTTGTTCTAGCTTCAAACCCTCCAACCTCTTTCCCGAACAAAACAGGGTATTGCCATGAATAGCCACCCATCCAATGCCTATGTCAGCGCAATGTTACTTAACTTCGGTGATCGCACGAGAACTGGTGGACTCGAAAAAGGAATCCTCCTTCGATTCAACAATGGTTGTTTTGTATTTCGTTGAGTTATGAATTAGAAGACTAGCCTTGGTGGGCACCAAGAAGGGCGTAGTCTCGTGAACTCGTGATCAAATATGTTATATCGGACATTTTGTATCCAAAAGATTATTTTTAACTTTCATCTAATTACTATAGATTTCTAAGCCCTGGCGTGCAACTCTTTGTTCTTACTATAAGTTTGTCTTTCTTCACAACAATTCCGAAATGCCACAGAACATAAACCCATCATCAACAAGTAATCATATAATCAACAAAGTACTCATAACATAATAAAATTATTACACATCAACGTAAACATATTATCAATACAAAATGTGTCATAATGAAAAAACGATTTTCCACACTCTATCAAGGACATTTCAAACCCGTGTAAAATACAACGCGTAAACTCTTTATTGGTAAAATAATTAAGGGGCTCTTTCGACGACCCCAGGTGAATCCGAGATCTCTGCAATCCAAAATCTTTTTCGGCCGTTCTATAATTTGCCGCAAACGAGTAGAAATATGGAAGAAAATCTAAGGTTTTAATTTCAATCGCAGAAATATTTACGAGGTGTTTTTAAACGCCATTCTTGCATGGCTCGGTGGCCACAAGTTTTCAAATGTCAACCAAAACATGCTCGTCATCTCAAAGAAGTCGGTCACGAAGAGGAGTCGAGCCTCGACCCTTCAGATTGGTGCACTGTTGCTCTACCAAGTACAAACTGAGCTACCGTGCCAACGGATAACGGCTACGTGCCGGTACTAGGTTTCCCCTTTTCCCTCATACGTTCAGCATCATCAAGCTCTTTGTCACCTTTCATTTGCCGACGCCAAATGACAAAGCCACAGGGCCAGTTGTCAATGCAGTGCGTTGTTAAACACCACAAATAGCTCACATATCTGTATTTCTAATACATTAAGGTGCGGTCCTTGGGAAAAACATTCTACGGGCACCCCGAAAAATCTTAATATCTGAAGAGTCAGTACTGATAACTGGTAATGAGTGACGGGTAATGAGTAATAAATGCTGGGTAACGAGTAATGCATAATGGCTAACGAGGAACGAGTACTGAGCAGTCACCGAACCGTTTAGCGAGCTGGATACACTGGTTCTCGAAAGACCACCGAAGCTAAGGAACACTGCGGTGGACCGAAGGTTGGATGGGTGACCATTTCTGTTTGAGGTAGAGACTGGAACGTTTGAAGCTTGTACGAAACCTCCACTCCCCTTGCTATCAACCTCTCGACTACATGGATTAGAGGAGGAATGCTGTATTCATGCTGTAGCGTCATTTGGAATAGACGTTACGCGGTGGTCCCCTTAGTGCTTTTCGACAGCAGTAGGCTACGTACCAGCACTGGGTTTCCCCTCTTCTCTGTTAGGTTCATCTTCACCCTCATAATCACCCAATTTTCACCGACTCTATTTGACCAATATCACAGAGCGATAGGTCGAGTGCGATGTTAAACACCAATATTCAATCAAAAGTGTAATTTGTAATACCTGCTGGTGCGTAGTAGTGTGTAATGAAAACCGAATAAAAAGAACTAAAGGGTTCATGGTAATACGCCAAGAAGGAGTAAAGAGTAAGGAATGAGTACTAGGTAAGGAAGGCGTAACGACTAATAAAATGAGTAAGGAACGAGTAGCGAGTGACTTACTATCGACGTCTGGATCTTGGCACCCAGGCTGGTGCGTCCCGCCGTTCACGTAGAAGTCTACGTGACCACTCGGCTCCACCTTCCCCCTCCGGCCCGCGTTCGTGTGGATCACGTCGACGAACTTCGCGTCGCTCGCATCCAGCTTGTTCTCTGCGAACGGCCCCATGAACAGGGGCATCGCTGGGTCCAGCCCTGAAATGCTGACCATGAACAACATCCGTCCAGCCAGTTCTTTGCAAAAAAGGACGCCATTTTATTGCTGTGTGAGTCTGTTGCCAGGGTTTTGATGTCAAAATAAGCTTCCCATTAGCTTGACTAGGCGTCAGGTGGTCGTAAACATGCAAAATGACATTATTTTGCTTACCAGTTCATTTTATGGAAAATTCTGACTTTTCAAACTGACGTATCTCCCCAGTGAAATGACGTGCTGACCGAGCAAAGCTACATGTGTGATCGTGAAATAATTCTCCATCCGTTAATAGTGTGGAGAATGAAATCTGCACTTCATAATAACTGTTAATTAACTGGGTAACACTTCCAAGAACTTCTAACAAACAAACTCCCAACGTTTCGCAAACTATACTGTAGGCTTCCTTAAAGCGAAAAAAGGCTTCCTCAGGGCAAAAAAATAACATTCTCCCTGAGGAAGCTGTATAGTTCGCGAAACGTTGGGAGTTTGTTTGTTCGAAGTTCTTGGCAGTGTTACCCATTTAAATAACAGTTGTTTGAAAACTATTGCTACGAGTAAGAAGAAGACATGAGTCTAAATAAATTCATAACAAATCTGCACTTGATCATACTGTCTATAGATTACCTGTGAGCCTCTCAAGCGGCCCGGTCTGCAGGAAGTTAGCAATGTGTCCGCCGACCTGTGCCCCCAGGCTGAAGCCAACCACGTGGATGGTTTCTAGCCGGACTATGCCGTCCCTCACCAAAGTGTCCAACAGCTGCGCCGTGCAGTTGGCAACCAGCGGCACATTGTAAGCCGCATTGATGTAGCATGGCTCCTTGGCCAGAGGGCCGTAGTCCACCGAAATCACGTTCAAGTCTCTCTCCAAATACACTGCACAGGGCACAGAGCACACAATTAGCTTTCCGTAGTAAATAGTCCACCGAAATTACGTTCATGTCGCTCTCCAAGTACACTGCACAGGGCACAGTCCACACAATTAGCTTTCCCTAGTCCATGATCCACCGAAATCACGTTTATGTCGCGCTCAAAATTTCTACCGGCATCTAACAATTCTAATCTAAAATATAATTACTATAAGACTTCAGACGGAAGATCCTTTCGATAAAAGTCGTGGTAGCGTCAATGCATATGGTGAGCAGTGCATTAAACCTTGATCAGACCTTTTTGGTACACCTCTGCTGGCTCTACCGTTGAAGATAGCGAATGATGGTAGGCTTGGAAGTTGTAGATAAAAGAATACACTAGGTCTATACGGAAGCACTTTTTCAAAATTTCTTTCGTTTTTCTGTTATGGCTACATTAAAAGCCTCATATTGAGCGATTGTGACTACCCTTTGGGGCGATTTTGGGCAAAGTATTTAAAAACAGCCTCCGCGTAGACCTACTTTGTTCTTTTACGTCCAACTATCTCGCTTACGATCATAGAGTCTCTTCCATGGTAGAGCCAGCAGAGGTATTTAAAAATTCGCTTGGACGTCAGATTCTATGGGTGGTACTCAAATATGTTATCCACTTCCACCTTGACTAGTCGAGGTTACACACAACTGACTCCTGTAAGCAATTTGAATGAGTAAACACAGGATAGTAGCCTGCCGAAGTACCCGCGTAAAGCTTATAGAGTAATGTAAACAGGGTGGAAGTACTAGTCTGGACCCTTGGTTAATATCAGTTTCGTTTGGTAATACGATGGTGCTAACATGGTATTACTTATTGCCATAGGTAGCACTATGGTATTACCAAACGAAATTGGTATTAACTATAAAAGGTCCTGCGTAGTACCTACACAGTACACACCTGGTCTAATTTCCATGTTGGGAGAATAGTCTCGATCTCCAGTGTATCCATGGATGATCACTTTTATCGGGCGATCCTTAAGAAATTTCGCTGATGTCAGAGACGATGGTGTTGACACGTCCAGTTTCTCCGGAGAATTTCGTGTAACGCTAAGTGTGGTAAAGAAAAGATAGAAAATGCGATTACAAATTACATACAGTATCTAAACCTAAACCTAGTACAAACTCCGTCCGCATTAAAGAAGATCAATTTTTACCTAGATTTATCCTATGCTTCTCTAGGTAAAAAATGTTCATCTCTGCCTAGGACTTATAGGTGTGCTTGCTCGAAGTATGACTGGAAAAAGGCGATGGGCGATGATTGACGGGTGATGGACGATGGTTTGAAAGATTGACGTTCGGGACGGTGAACGGAACATTTATTTCCAAAATTGGTGTCTTCGAAAAGCAACTCGTTGTTTTCTCGCTTCCATCAAAAATCTTAGGCCCATAAGACACCTTATTCGGCTTTGATGGAAATGTCAAGTAGAAAAAGTTGTGCCAGTCAAAATCGGTAAATAAAAACAATCTCGCGTCTAAGAACCGACAACCGTGTACGGTTACCAGTCCAGGCACCATCCGCTAGGCTGCAACGCTTGCTTCGAGAACAATGGATTTTATACTGAACCTGTTTTTACCACTAATCTACCCTAGGCTTTCTTAAGGTGGGTTCCCACTCACGGTTTCTACCACCGGAACGTTGCGGAGCGGGACGGTTTACCGCCACCCGTGTTCCCAC